>JAHBCN010022875.1:0-13100 GCA_019359885.1 Listronotus oregonensis
AAAAGTAATCTTATTACTTTAAAAACATGATAAAGTTATGTTAAGTGGTTTTGAATATTGGATTTTAAAAGTCGCCCATTTTACTAATTCTGAAAACTGCACATTTTTATTATTTTACATATTTTCCGTATTTTGGCATAATAGTGGTCGCCTTTTTTTTATAGGCTTTACTTATAATTGAAAAATTTAATATACTTACTCTTTTTTGTTTTGCTTTTTACATAGTTGTGGAGTGTATTTTATCAAGGTATTTGTTGAGTAAGAGATAAAATTAAGGTTTATGTGGTAAGTAGATCCGCCAAACTACAGTCTTTTATCGTGTGCCTAAGAAGAGATATATGTATAAAAAGGAGCTCACGTTATCTCAAAGTTTAATTCAACGTCCAGGTTAAACGAGTTTTGTACACATGAACCACCGGACTATTTGTCCTTTTTGCCTGCACGTAAATATATTGAAAACATCAATATAGTAAACAAAACAACAGTTCTTATTTTATAGAAAATACTTGAAATAAAATTATTTTCAACACCAACACCAACATTTATTATTACTTTTTCGTTATTTAGTCGTTGTTATAAGGTGTAAAAAGATGTTTTTGTTTCATAGTTATTTATGATATAAGTACAATTTTAAGGCACGTCCCTTAAAACGTACTTTTAACACAAATATCATAAAATATTTTTTCTATAAACTCAATAATGCAGTTAAAAATTAAATTATTTCAAAATTGAAAAATATTTTTTTTACATAACATCGTATATAAAAATTACTAAAGTTGGCATTTATTAATGAATTCTAACAACCGTTGTTGATGCTGATTGGTTACGGCATGTTTCCTTCATTTGATACATCGTGTCAGTTTTAGCTTGTTTTAGTTTTTACTTAAAATCAGCTTGAAATGGAAGAACATGTAGGAGAAAGTAGTGATGAGCAAAACAAGACCAAGACCAAGACCGGGCTAATCTTGGTCTTGGTCTTGGTCTTGCAAGCCTGGTCTTGGTCTTGGTCTTGCAAGCCAAAAGAAGGTCTTGGTCTTGGTCTTGGTCTTGCACCACCCAGTCGGGGTAGACCAAGCCCTTTGGCTTGCAAGACCAAGACCAACCGCTAAGAAAGACCAAGACCGGGCTAATCTTGTCTTGGTCTTGGTCTTCAGCCTGGTCTTGGTCTTGGTCTTGCAAGCCAAAAGAAGGTCTTGGTCTTGGTCTTGGTCTTGCACCACCCGGTCTTGGTCTTGGTCTTGGTCTTGCTGCAAGAGTCTTGCTGGTCTTGCTTTTTTTGGTAGTAATAATTTAAACTAAGCAATCAATCTTGAACAAAATATATCTTTTTAATACTTAAATATAAATCAAGATGGGGACTATATTTTTGGCTTTAAAATTTTAAAATATACCAGTTTTAATCTAAAACGTACATTTAAATTATTTGATTAAAAAGCATATTTTTAATGAAGGCGTTTATTTATTTACAACGCCAGGGCCGTATTTAATTTTTTTCCGCCAATAGGCTAATAAATTTTTGCCGCCCTAATATGTCAATATTTTTTGACTGTAAACTACACTAGTAATTCTTATAAAAAATTATTTAAAAAATTTAACAAAAGTAAAACATACAGAAAATTAATTAACAATTCTTTAAAACAAACAATTTCAGTATTTTTTTATCTATTCGTTAAATTTTAAAAAAATATATTAATTTACCATTACATTTTTTAAAAATTAAACCTAAATTTGCCGCCCATAATATTTGCCGCCCTAGGTTTCAGCCTACTCAGCCTTTGCGTAAATCCACCCCTTTATAGCGCTCTATTTTTGGTTAAATTAACAACCTTCTTTTATACATTTGGTGGCATTTAGAAACATTTTAGGGATAAGAATTATATAAATTTTCTTTAAAAAAGCAGATAAAATTAAAGCAAATACAAAACTGTTTACTGTGTGAGCAGAAAAAAAAGACTTTTAATTTCAACCAGATGTGAAATATATATGAAAATAATTCTGATATGTAATAATTGATTTCTGATTAAAAAAAAAGTTATTTAAAAAACTTTTCAATTTATATGAACTCTTTACCTTTAAATTGGTTAAGAATTTGTCGTACAAAGTTTGTAGAAATACTTTATAATCAATCTGCAGATACAAGGGGGCCCAATAGTGTGACAAAGCTCGAAATCTCCTAACTCGTCCATTATAGAGAAAAACTAAACATACAAGAATTATAGACAAAAAGGGCATAAAATGTAAAGTTATTTTCTATTCCAGAATTTTTCTATTAATCTACTGCCACTCAAGAAAACTCCCTTATTTTTAGCTGTTCCCCTAAAATAAAAAATTTATGGCAAAAAATCAATTTAGAAAAAATCGCCACCCTGTATATTATGCTGAAATTTGTTGTTATATAGGAACAATGTTGACGTAGATGGTTTTTAAATATTATTTTCGGTTTTGACTTTTCCGTCTAAACCGGAAGTGATTTTTACAATTCATTTATATAATAAGTATTCCTTTATCACATGGCAAATATATTTTTTATTAATCGATTATTTTGACCTTATCTTAATTTTAAGAAGCAATCTAATAGTGCTACCTCTTACAGTGTGAAACAAAAATAATGTATTTCTGGATTTTGGAGATTTTTGATCCACCCTGTAAGTGACATCACTTGATAGCTAATTAAAAAAAAACATTAAAATTACGAAAGTAATATTCAGCTTCCATAACTTTTGTACCCCTAGTTTTTCTCTGTCGTAAACGATTTCGGAGATGTCAAGCTTTGTCGGACCATTGAGTCACCATCTTATTATTTTTAAAACATTATTAAATTTATTCGTTATCGTTGTTAAAGAACTATAGAACTAAAAGAACAAAGTGATCGATTTAATTATTATTTTATTTAAGAAACTCTTACTTATTCAATAATCGCCGCTTTTGGCAGTTCTTGACACAGTTTTTGTAATGTCTGTATGAAATGCCTCTGTATATTAAATATAACAATAAAATATTACAATATCAAAAAAAAGTTGAAGAAGTGCAAGAGTCTTGCAGGTCGGTCTTGGTCTTGCGTAGTCTTGCACACCTCGGTCTTGGTCTTGGTCTTGGTCTTGCATACCCCGGTCTTGGTCTTGGTCTTGCAAGCGAAAAGGCAGTCTTGGTCTTGGTCTTGGTCTTGCTGCAAGACCAAGACCAAGACCGGTCTCGCTCATCACTAGGAGAAAGTATTGTTTGCATCGATCCATTTAAAGAGATAGATGAAGCGGCCAGTAGAGCATCGCTGGATTTACTGCCCAGGAAATCTCGTATACAATACAATATTGCCTACAATAAGTTTATAAATGGTGTAAGGAGAAAGGTGTTGCTCTAAAATATACCGAAAATATATTCCATGGTATTTTGATAAAAGAGCGAAAATTTGGAAAGAATCATCGTTATGGTCGACTTATTCATTAAAGCAAAGCTATGCTCCGCATAAACAATGACGTAGATATCAGTAAATTTTATAGCTACCGCTTATTTAAAGCGTCAGGGAGGGGGATACCAGCCCAAAAAATCAAAGATTCTAAGCAATGCGCAAATTGACCAGTTTCCGAACTGTGCACCTGATGATGAATACTTTCTGATAAAAGTAGTTACTATTTTGGGAAGTTTTGGTGCATGTCGCAGGGAGGGACTTTGTCAGTTGACTCTTGACTACTTGGAAGATATGGGCACTTCATTGATGATTCACATACGAGATACTAAAACCAAGGTACCAAGAAATTATACTATCGTTGAAAAATTTTATTTGGATTCTTATCGAAACTATATGGCTCTTTGTCCAGCAAATGTAGAACATCGGAGCCTTTTCCTAAAATACGCGAAGGGTAAATGTACCAAAAATTCCGTCGGAATTAACTCTTTTGAAAAAATTCCTGCTGCTATAACAAGATTGCTGCAGCTTCCAAATTCGATCCTCTATACGGCATTGTTTTCGCCGTTCTTCAGCGAGTTTACTTGCCGATGCTGGAACAAATTTGACGACAATTAAGAGGCATGGGAGGTGAAAATCCTCTACCCTTGCTGAGGGATACATCGAAAACTCTTGGAAAATAAAAACTCTATTGCCAGACTCTGCTTTCAGTAAAAACAAGAGCAGCAGATAGTGCCTCAACGTCGACTGAGAATGCGGTTTTTTCTGTTCAATCCACCTCAACTACGGAGAATGCTAGAACTGTGGAAGGAATTTGTTTTTCAAGTTGTTTAAATTGTACAATTAATATAAATGTTAGTAAATAAATAAACGTTGACGTTACCTTTTAAAATTTAACATTTCACTTTTAACACTAGTGCTTTAAAATGTTACTTTAAGGCACTAGTGCTTAAGAGTAAGATTTTTAAGGCATCTAGATAGTGTTAAAAATTGAATTTTTAAAAATATTTTACACTTATTTGGTAAAACACACATATTATATATACGTGCTTTTTTATTAATTGTAGTATGTTCTATATACACTGTGGTGAATTCATGTATCAAAAAGTCCCTCTTGGGTACTCGCCAAGATAGGACCGCTACGGTCCCGGTCCCGGGGTACAGAACTGTATGTGCACAGATCCTATTGATCCTAATAAACTTGCAGATCGTCTAAAACAAAATATAATAATTAGGGTTTAGTGTTTTTTAAATTAATTCTCAACAACCATATATTTTTAAAATTATTGACATTTCCTGAAAAAGTTTTCTACTTAAAGCATAGCACATTTTCAAAGGGTGTTTTCTTCATAAAGCAGTATAATGTTAGCTGAACATAATACACACTTATCTAATGCATCATAAGCATTATTGAAACCCGACTCCATTAATATATTATCTTTGTTACCTCAGGCTTCTATTTTAAAATAAGCTAGAGCTATACATAGAAATTTCGATCAATATTTAATCTCACTAAAATTGGTTTAAAATTTTTTATTTTTATGTAACTAAAATAAAAGCGATAAAATGGGGACAAGATGTCGCCCTTCGAACTAATACAGGGGCCGCCTGAAATGAAATTGTCTTTTAATAATTGGGATAGGCAAAAATTAGATAAAGCAGTTCAGATGAATTTTTGCAAAACAACTTTTATTTAAATTAGGTTTTGTTAACTTATTAAAATTTTAATGGACTTGTGCATGCGCTAGTTGGCAGGACAGATAATTGTTTCGTAAAGCCGCGTTTACACCAAAGTCTTCCACTAAGTTTTCCACAAGTTGCGGCAATTTGTTGCTTTTTCTACAAAATATAGCAACATTTTCTGTCTTCCACTTGTTGAGAGACAAATCTTCCACTAAATTTTGGTTTCCCCCGGAGTGTCGCCGCCTTTACACCAAAGTATTCAACTAAGTTTTCCACAAGTTCCGGCAATTTGTTGCTTTTTCTACAAAATATAGCAACATTTTCTGTCTTCCACTTGTTGAGAGACAAATCTTCCACTAAATTTGGGTTTCCCCCGGAGTGTCGCCGCCTTTACACCAAAGTATTCAACTATGTTTTCCACAAGTTGCGGCAATTTGTTGCTTTTTCTACAAAATACAGCAACATTTTCTGTCTTCCACTTGTTGAGAGACAAATCTTCCACTAAATTTGGGTTTCCCCCGGAGTGTCGCCGCCTTTACACCAAAGTATTCAACTAAGTTTTCCACAAGTTCCGGCAATTTGTTGCTTTTTCTACAAAATACAGCAACATTTTCTGTCTTCCACTCGTTGAGAGACAAATCTTCCACTAAATTTTAGTTTCCCCCGGAGTGTCGCCGCGTTTACACTAAAGTATTCAACTAAGTTTTCCACAAGTTGCGGCAATTTGTTGCTTTTTCTACAAAATACAGCAACATTTTCTGTCTTCCACTTGTTGAGAGACAAATCTTCCACTAAATTTGGGTTTCCCCCGGAGTGTCGCCGCCTTTACACCAAAGTATTCAACTAAGTTTTCCACAAGTTCCGGCAATTTGTTGCTTTTTCTACAAAATACAGCAACATTTTCTGTCTTCCACTCGTTGAGAGACAAATCTTCCACTAAATTTTAGTTTCCCCCCGGGGTGTCGCCCGCGTTTACACTAAAGTATTCAACTAAGTTTTCCACAAGTTGCGGCAATTTGTTGCTTTTTCTACAAAATACAGCAACATTTTCTGTCTTCCACTCGTTGAGAGACAAATCTTCCACTAAATTTTGGTTTCCCCCGGAGTGTCGCCGCGTTTACACCAAAGTCTTCAACTAAGTTTTCCACAAGTTGCGGCAATTTTTTGCTTTTTCTAAAAAATACACAAAATCTTCCACTTAATTTTACTTTCCCGCGGAGTGTCGGTCAAGATCAAAGACAGTTGACTACTAAAAGTGAAAGATTTATTGCTGCGCGCTTTGTGCAAGCAACTTGTAGAAAAATAGTAGAAAACTTACGCCAATTCTTTGGCAACAAGTTTTCCACTTGTTTCTCTAACTTTAAGAAGAGCAACTTTTAGTTTTCTACAAAAAATCTTCCACTTGTTGCTCTAATTTGAGAAGTGCAACTTTTAGTTGACAACTTTTAGTTTTCTACAAACGATCTTTTGTCAACTTTTAGTTGACAACTAAAAGTGAAAGATTTGTTGCTGCACGCTTTGCACAAGCAACTTGTAGAAAACTAGTGAAAAACTGAAGAACTACTGCCTAAACCTTTCGCGCTACTTTGGCAACAAGTTTTTAACTTGTTTCTTTAAATGTGAGAAGAGCAACTTTTAGTTTTCTACAAAAAATCTTCCACTAGTTGCTCTAATTTAAGAAAAGCAACTTTTAGTTGACAACTTTTAGTTTCCTACTAACAGTTATTTGTCAACTTTAAGTTGTCAACTGTAAACGCGCCTTAAGGCTGACTTATGGACGAAGGGAAACTTCGTCACCTTCCAGAGGCCTGGTTTGATTACGCTGTAGTGCCGTTAAGGCGCGTTTTCCTAGCTGCAGGTTATACTCAAGGAAGTTTAAAGGTGTATGGAAGCCCAATGATATGGCCCATTCGATCAAAAAATGTCCAGCCCAGTATGAAAATAACTGTCAGAGTTCGCCCCGCCGATTCTGCGCAATAACAAAATTCCACGAAATAATTTAATGTGTTGCCTACTTACACACTGATAAATCAGTGTGAAGTTAGCCAACACATTATAATTTTATAAGAGCCGGAGTACCGTTTTTTGGATTGATCAAAACCTTATTATTTTAGTGATTAGTGTTTATTAAATTGTGACTATAATTTTGTGTTTATTATTTGTTACTTATAATATCGTAACAAAATAACTAGAGGTTGTATGGTCTTGTCTTGCAAATCCAAGGGTAACATACCCGTCTTTTTAACTTTAGGTAAGTATTTTTTATATTTAACTTAGGTGCTTCTTATAAGACGTAACGTTAGGTAACCGAATAAATAATAATATATCAATTATGAATAATAGAAAATGAAAATTTCATAGGAAATATTAGTGAGAAAAGTAAGGCAATCTTAACTATCTTTTAGATGATTTCCACAATGTTTGTGTATTTCTGTGGGTTATTAAAAAGAAATAAGGTTTACATTTAGGTACTTTTATTTCATTTAATAATGTAGTACACTCTTTTAAAGGATCAAAATTATTGATTATTGGGCAGACCAGGCAAATTTTAATATATACAGGGTCCTCTAATTGAATGAAAGGAAGTACAATTTTGGTACGGTTTTTTGGGGCGCTGATTACAAATCTAAAAAAAAATTCGGCAATGTTTCATTTTCGAGATATTCATCATCAAAATTGAAAATCAAACTAACCTTATTTACACTATTCTCCTTCTTTTGCACAAATTTTTGATTTTACATTGAATTGGCACACAATATTTCACAAACACCTTTTAAAACTTTTTTAATGTTTATTTTACACCTTTTTTACACTTTTATTTTTTAAGCAAATATTGCTGCTGTCTTTGAACTTAAAAGTTCGCAATTTAATGGAAAAAAGATGTAAAATAAATAAAAATACAAGGTTTTAAAAGGTGTTTATAAAATATCGTGTGCCACTTTAGTGTAAAAATCAAGAATTGTGTACAAAAAGAAGGGAGAATATAGTGAAATGAGTTAGTTAATTTTCAACTTTGATGATGAAGATCTCGAAACGAAACGTTGCCGAGAAGATATTTTCAGATTTGTAATCAGCCTCAAACCCTGTATACCAAATTTGATCAAAATCGGAGAGGAGGCAACTTTCGAGACAATACCATTTGTTTAAAAATAAATTAGATTTTTGGTTTCCTAATCTTGCATTATAACTTTTTAAGCTCGGCATACTGTACACACACATAATATACTGTTACAATGGATACTCAGGTACCAAAGATTACTAAACATTTTTAACCACTGTTATTCTGTCTCATGAATATTTGTTATTAGTGAAAAGTATATGCCTAAAAAGCAGTTATAAAAATTTTCACTTTTTAATGTACAACCAGAATCTTAGGATTAGATTAAACTCATTTACACTATCTTGCCCTTCTTTTATCACAAAATTGGTGATAAGTACATAATACTATCATACAATGTTTGAAATTTATTTTAAAATTTAAAAATCGTGTTTTTATTTATTTACAAAGATTTTTTGGGAAAAATACAAAACTTCCAAAAAAATCGACCATTTAAATAGAAGGCAGTAAAGTGGCGCCATCTATTCTTTCCATATTATATCAGATGATATAAAAAACTAATATTACACAATAATTTTAAATATTCTATATTTGTATCCTTTAATAACCAACAATTTTGTGCAAAAAATAAAAAAAAACAGTGAATGTTGGAATTTGACATTTGATGATGTCAATTTTTTCAGATAGTAACAAAGGATATGGAAATCCCGGGCCCCGACCTACTATTCATTGCGCAAATTCCGCGGGGCCAACCCCCCTATTCCCGCTGCCCTGCACGCCTGGACAATTTTGTTCTACAGTATTGGGCTTCCATACACCTTTAAACTTCCTTGGTTATACTCCGCAGCGGAGTGCGGCGTTCAATGAATTAGGGCCGCACCGCAAACAAAAATAAACTAGTGTTTTCCTAGACTTTGCGGAGTACGGAACTAAGTTCTCTGTAGCATAAGATATGAGTGAAGTTAAAAAAAAAAGAAAAAACTGTGTAGTGCCTTAATAATGACAGAATTGATTGCAATAAATAAAGTAACGTTGATTTTAGAGAGTACTCGTATAAGTTATGAAAGAAAGTCTGTAGTTCGCCATTACATAAATCCCAGAGCATCCGGTGACCTGCTCCTAATTCTACTAACTGTTCATCATCAGCGGGAAGGAACGGGTACTTAGATATTTTAAAATGTAACTAAACACATGCACAAACGACACACACACTTCACTATCTCGCAGCGGACTGCGGGGTAGACCAGTGATGTTAGACAGTGATTTAGTGAACATGGTACAGATGTCGCTAAAAGCTGGCATTTGAGAAAAAAACTGGTACGATCTTATCGTGGGGACCAAAAATAAGGAGGACCATCTGATATGGCTGTTTGGCCCAAAAAGTGGCCCCAGAATAGCATTAAATAACGAGGCGCTAGTAAAGCGGAGGTATAATAAAGTGTAGTTTAAAAACGGTCCTTAACCCCAACCCCATTTAATTTACTGCAATTTGAGGGTCACTTTTGTTAACACAGATATGGTCCTTCTTATCTCTAGTCTCCATGATAGATACAAAAATCTCTGTAGATACTACGTAAGCTAGTTTTACGATGCATCTTTTGGGTGATAATAGATGACGCAATCAATTTCTATATTTTAAAAAAAGTTGTCAATGGCCGTGTAAGCAGGTTGGCGCTGGTATTCGTATAATCCTAATTTTAAATTTTTGAACAATGTTTAAAGTTGGTATTTTTATACAGCACAACGTTTACTTGGACATGGTACAAGACCCCTGGTACGTAAAACCAACAAATTGGTACGTCTAAATCACTGGGGTAGACTCCTCCAGAAGCAGTCAAGAGTCGCGGGCCCACAATGTAAACCCCCGTTGGAGGGGGGGGCCCTACGTTTCCCTTTGGAAAAACACTCTGACGTACTATTGTGTGTTGGGTGCTGCGGACTCCGCACGTTCAATACCCGCTGCGGGGTATAACCCTCAGCTAGGAAAACGCGCCTTTAGGAAGAATAAGATAAGGGCTCGAACAGACGAGCCACTTGTCGCCACAGAGGTTACACAGAGTGGCCAATCTCACTTTTTATGTAAACCCGTGTTTATAAAAAAATTCATTCAGACGAGCGTTTCTGCAGCGAAAAGTAGCCGTGAGACGCCGATCCCCCCCACGCGTGGCGACCACTTCTGTACTAAACGCATTCAGACGGGCCACTTTTGGAAGCACCACTGCAGTTTGGTTTTCATAGTCAGGGAGACGGTAGACGAAAAATGAATTTTGACAGCGACAGGTTTATTATTGAAATTCATAATCGAGAAGCTATTTGGGATGTGAGATCTCCTGACTATAGCAACTTATCAAAAACTTTGAGGATCTGCCCGTAACCTTTGTATTAGTTTATAATACTGCCCAACGGATATTCTTCCGAGGTTATCGGATGCATCCATAACGTACAACGTCGAACGTTTACGTCGACGTAAGAGAAGAGCAAGAAGTAGATTTTCTTCATCCGACTCCATAAACACTGGAAATTTAGGATCAAGGAATGGTATATGTTTGGCAACCTTCGCCACCGTACTAAGCTTCTAGTAACTAAAATTACCCGTTCAGACGAACGGCTTGTGACGACTCTGTGGCGACACAAAGTGATCGGCCTGTGTCACCACATTGTGGCGCGACAAAGTGGCTCGTCTGTTCGAGCCCTAAAAAACTTCTTTGTGTTCCTGTTAGTGCTGGGCGACGTTCATCGATGTTGATGTTTTTAACATGTCGGTCGACATCGATGCTGATCTTTCGATGTTCAATATTACAAAAAAAAAAAGATTTTAAACCTAATTTTTCTAGCTTCTAGAATAAAATATATTTTTTTTAAGTGATAGTATTTGATTTTATCTGATGAAGTTGCTTAAAGCTAGAAATATAGTTTTTGCTCCAGGAATATTCCTTTTTTTCTTCCCGAACCATTAGAGTGCAATCCTATCGTCTAGTGGCAAAAAAATTCCTTTAAATATCCTAATTCAGCACCCAAAGTTTTAAAAAATGTTAAGCGTTTTGGGTACCTCCGTACCAACAAAACGGGCATTTTCAAAAGCCAGTAAAACTAAGGCTGCTTAACGAAATAGCTTGCAAGGAAAACACCTATCCAAGCTTGTTTTCTTAAAATCCAACCTTAAAAAATTCTGGGATTTGAATTAACTTCTTACTTTTTGTTACAGAAATATTTGTTTATGTTTATTTATTATTTATTTTAGAATACTTTGTTTTAAAATTCTTATTTTTATTTTTTCTTACAAAATAAGTTTTTGGAGAAAAAAAAATCATTTCAGCTTTCACTACATTTTTTTGAAATAATAGAAATTTTTCAAATTTTAACTGCTTTCGCTTGTGTAAGTAAAGCTTTAATAATATGTATAAACGCTAGACAGTTTTTTAAAGTAATTTAAAAACTAAAAAGTTAAAATTAATTATTGTTGCTCCTCCTAAATTCATCCCTAGTTATTGCTAAGAGTCCAGTAACTGACGACCTGAAAGTACCCAAAGCTGTAAATAAATCTGTACAGTTTTCATTAGTGACGCAATTTTTAGGTCTTCCCGGATGCTTTTGAGCTAGAGGAAAAAAGTTTATCACGATTTCGACATGGAAACCCTCTAAAAATGGCCCCTCAAAGTCCCAAAAAAAGGCCCCCCAAAATTGCCAAAATATTCGAATTAGAGAATTTTTGTTTAAACAAAAAATGAAGATCACTGAAATCTACAAAAATGGTCATTACCATTTTTTTCGCAACACCAATATTTTTTGCAAAAACGGCCGTCGAAAAATCCATAACATTCTACACTGGATAGATGTGAGTCCGCGAGTGACTGGTGTGATAAATTTCCCTGCTTTTAAAAATTATTGGACTTTATTAAAAAGAAAAAAGTACATTTAGAAACTAGGTACTCTAAGCTTCCAAATGATGTGCATTGAAAAGCATTTTAATAGATAATGAGTTTTTGATTCGCGTTTATTCTACAGGTTTTCTAGAACTTCGGAAACGGCTAAAAATGCAGATGGGCAAAACCATTTTTTATTAAAACGCAAAAAAAAATGGGCAAAAGGCAATTTCTGGGGTCATTAAACACTTTTAAGGGCTCATTATAAAAAAAAAGTTAATAACAAACCATTTTTCAAAAAAAATAAATAAATTAATGAGACCCTCAAAATATTGAGAAAAAAAAAAACCCCTTTTTAATATTCTAGAAAAATCAGAATAGACCCCCAAATCATATGCAATGATGAGTACGGGTTTTTTCCCTTCCAAAAACTTTGAAAGTTAAAAAATGTCATTATTGCCCCAGTAATTGAACAATTCGTCCGCCCGCTTATAAGTGAATCCATGAAGATTGCGGCATTTTAGCGGTAACAGCTGAAATGAGGGACTTTTTGGGTCCCTTATCTTAAAAATATGATTTTTGAAAAAAATTTTAAAGACCGTTTTTGTAGATTACAAGGCGATCTGCATTTTTTGTCTAAACAAAAGTCTTTAATTCGCATACTGTGGGAGATACTAGCGGGAAACCTATTTTTCGGGCCTTGAGGGGCCATTTTTAGCCCTTTCCCCCGTTTAATGTTGATAAACTTTTTTTTACTCGAAAGCATCCCCGAAGACCTAAGATTGGACTATAATTCAGTTGCCAAAAATAAGGCTGATATGATTAAACAACAAGATAACCCAATATGTCCGAGCATTCGGATATATTATTTAAAAAAATATGTTTACAGCCGACCTTAATAGAGCGATTTGTCGGTCGTCCGAGTTGGCTTGACCGGTGACTCATTCCAAGAGTAATAGCTAGCCACATTGAAAGACTACTTTCCATGAGATCAGTGAAGTTAAGAAATGCCGGTCCCTGTAAATGGATGGGTAGATGGTGACAACGTGTGGAATCCACGTTGCTTATGTCCCACTTACATTACCTAGAATAA
>JAHBCN010022876.1:0-12977 GCA_019359885.1 Listronotus oregonensis
TTTAATGAGTATACTTCGTTTCACGAAGGTTTGTACTTTCGTCATCAATTTCCTTTACCTTTTTAACAAATTAAAAAGGTCAAAAAACAGACTGAAACAAATTAATGACGTCAAAAAGGTTGGTCGTTTCTTAAAATCAAAATGGCTGCCGTTCAGCAGCTGATTTTTTAAAGCTACAATAATAATATCCTAAAATATGGGTTATAAAATTATGTCATTTTTCAAACTTGTCAAAAAAATTGTTTTGTCAAAAGTAAGGTCAGATTTTATTTTTATTTTCGTATTTTTATTGTGTAAAATGCCTCGACGGTATTCAGAAGGTGAACAAAATATGATTTTAAACCTTATTGACTATTTAACACAGGAGGAGATGCAGGAATTAACCTGTTACTACTTACTGCAGTTTTAGAGGTAAGTAGATTTGTTTATTCTTGTGGTTTGTTATTGGTGTACATATTAAAATGTAAATTATGACTATATTTCTTTGAAAACGTTTGTTGCTAGCAAGGTATAAGATAGCACGGTACAAGAATATTATAAAAATAAACCAATTTATAGACCGTCTTTTTTAGCCCGAAATCGGAAAGAGTTTAAAATAACTGCAAATCGTTATATCGCAGGTATTTCGTTCTGATTTTTATAAGGCTTAAATAACACTGTTGGCTTTAAAAAATTAAATCTTGCTAAAAATGTTGTATTCGGATAATTACTTGTTCCATTATGCCGATTAAAACACCAATTTTCTAAAAATCGGGGTTTCGATGGTCTTTCATCATGAGAAACACAAAAAACAAAATTGAGACAAGAATAACGTTAAGTCTAGATATTTTTAGGCTGAGATAAAGAGAATCTTGAATCCGCCGATAACTCTGGTCCAATCGAATTTTGATTTAAGCTTAGCTTTCCTTAAGAAAATTAAAAATTTTATTGGTAATCGGATCATGATGAATTAAAATTTTTATTAGAAAAACCATTCTGAACGTGCTCTAAAGAACGCATTTAAACGTACTTGCATCAATATTGCCTAACCTTTAATTAAAAATGTGAACAGCATTGAATTTATATGAATTAGCTACGACAACCCTTTTTTCCAAGTAATGACGTCATTGATGACGAAAGTACAAACCTTCGTGAAACGAAGTATAAATAGATACATTTGTTTATTAAAATAAAAACATTTATAACATCAATGATCGATATACTATATATTTTTGATATTTCGGTAGACTCTTGGAACAAACCGAATATTCGCAATTTTATTTTAATTTTTTTTATAACTTTTTAAATAGATATTTATTAATAAATAAAATAGGTTGGTTTTGATTTATTAGCATTTGAAAATGGGTATTTATGGAAAATACCGAAACCGAAAATATTTAATAGGTTCGCCTTGTAATCAACCAACTTTAGTAGTTCAAATTTGTCAAAAAATAATAAAATATATTTTCCTTAATCCATGCAACAACTTCTCTTTTAACTAAAATGGGTTGGTTTTGATTTATTAGCATTTGAAAATAGGTATTTCTGGAAAATAACGAAACCTAAAATATTTAATTGGTTCGCCTTGTAATCAACTAACTTTAGTAGTTCAAATTTGTCAAAAAATAATAAAATAAATTTCTCTTAATCCCTTTAACAACTATCCTTTTAACTAAAATTGGTTGGATTTTATTTACATCGTTCCATATGAAGAATTATTGATACAACCATGATTTCTAATTAAACCTCCCGACATCTCAAGATTTTATTAACTTGGCCTAAGAGCAGCTAATAACTCTATAAGTAAATAGATGGGTATTGTTTTTACATACCTGCCCATAAATTGTTTCTACATTTTTCTGAAGAAAACACAAACACATAAAAAACAAATCTAAATCAAATTTTTATTGCAAAAAACAATGCTTTACAAAAAAATACTATTTAAAAAATAGTTTAGGGACTTGTGTTGAGTTGATATAAGTTTGTCCAAGCTAACATTTTTGTGTTGGCTTACATATGCAAAAACAAAAATTACTAGACTCAACGTCAAAATCAGCTGATTGGCATAAATCACCCAGTAATGGATTAACGGCATTTCAATTTTGTATTAATTTTTTTTTGTGTTTGGGTGTGTTATTTCGTGTTTTAAAGTAATTAGTGAGATTAGAGATTACTCTGCAGTGTTTTTATTTTTTTGTGTGGACTATTTGACATTTTTTATATTTAATAATTTATTTTATTTTGGACTAAGTTTTTATTTTTATTGGTTTTAAGAAAAAAACCACTAGAATAGATATTTTTTAGTGTATAAATCACAATGATTACTGTATTTCCAGTTTGGAAAAGTTTCGAAACCCACTTCAGAGCTGTGATGAGTCGGAGGTAAGAAAATATAACCTAATAAATATTTTTTGAAAAATGATGCTATGAGAATAGTGATCTTGCAAAAGGTAAAATAACTCGTTTTAAGAGTATCATAATCACATCCTGAGATGTGCCAAATATTTTAAGATTTAAATATATTTATGAATGTATTTTTTAGGATCGCATAGTGGCAGTTGCTGACAATATAAGAAGCAAAACATGAAATTTATAAGTAACTTAGGCTTAATGGAAAAACCAAATGTGCAACGCATGAGAAGGAAATTTTCAAAAGGTTTTATGGAAAATGATGATTTAGGAGAAAATAAAAATCTTTGGGTGTTTCTCGATGAAACCTGGATCTTCTCGAACAGCTCTTTCCGCAGGTCTTGGCAGGATGACAATGTATATTTTAGTGAAAAGGTAAAATATTCTAATGACTAATTATACACTAGAAAAAAAATGTACTTTCCTACACTTAAGGAAAAATTGAAGGGCCCATTTTTTTTTTTAAATCACAAGGTAAAGCACTTTTACAATCCTCTAATAAAATTTTGTTTTGCCTTATAAATTATCACAGTTTTACAAAAAAGCTTCCTCTTGCACACCGACAAGCTGTAGAAGACCTGTTTCTCTTTTAGGAATATTTGTACAGCTTCTGCTCCGAAGCATTAGCTGTCATAATTCCTTCTTTTGTATATCCCAATTAGAGCAAATTAAAAGTCTACTCAGATGCATCCCTTTATTCTCCACTTCACATTTCCACATTTTCCGCACCTTCATCTCTAGAGTTTCGAGACTACAAAATCTTATCAGTAATTTACATCTGACTTCACTCTAGACACTTGTAGTATGTAAACACTTAGACTTTAAGCATAAGGGGTATCCTGAGAAAAATACACATATATGACAGATTCGGTAGATACCTCAGTTAGGGTCTCTTTCATACATAGGACATATGATTAAACCTGTAGTCTTAGACAACATTACACTACAGAACACACTTGCTGCATTCTTATGAAACATTAAAGTATATTTAATTAAAAAACTAATAAAATACTTATATTTTCCTTAGATACATTATTCTACATGCTGGTTCAGAAAAAGGATTTGTTGAGGGCCAGTAGAAGTTTTAAATCTAAAACAAAAACAGGAGATTACCATGGCGAGATGAAAGCTGAAAATTTTGAGAAGTGGGTTAAGATGATCTACTATCATTTTAGGTAATGCCAGCTGCCATAGTAGGTTGTTAGAAAACTGGCCATAAAGTGGCGGGAAGAAAGAAAATATGGTTAAATGGTTAAAAAACCGAAATATTCCTTTTGCAAAATCGGCGACAAAATAGATTTTGTGGTACTTGATTCAGCGCCTACCAAAGTCTCCCAAATCTTATGTCGTCAATGCTCTTATTCAGGAGGGTGGTCATCAATGCGCTTGCATCCATATCTTTGTGAATTCAATGCTATTGAAATGGTATATATTTAAAAATAATAAGACATTCCCTATTTTATGGGACCCACATTATTAGTATATTAATAAGGTAAATGGTAATAAAAATCATTTACAAGTTATCTTCTTTTTTACTTTTAGCTTTTCTTTATTAAACTACCTTACTGCTTTTAATAAAAACTAAAATTAAATGACTATTTCATTTAAACACATTACATCAATGGTCACAGAGGCCAAAATGCTTGAACTCACAAGCACAATTTACAGTCCAGCTGCTAAAACGCCAAACCTACCACTTTGTCTCTCTTTATCTTAAAAGTGCCCCAGACTAGATTCAACGGTGCAGATTGCATACATTTTTATTTTCATCATTACATATTTTTTGTTTTTTTCAAAAAAACCCCTTGCACTGCCCTTCTAAAGCCTTAAACACGACCTTCCAACGTTTTTGATAAATTTATTTTATAAAATATAATACTCTGAATAAATAAATGATTATTACTGTTTTGTTTTATTTATTTTATAATTTAATATGATGAATGAAGTTATATCAGATGAAATAAATCGACTTATCTTTAGGCATCTTTAAAAAATTGTAATTTAAAAATAAGGATATCGAACCATCCCTTATAGTAGATATTTTATCACGATATTTCATAAATTTATATTTGCCTGCAAATATAACAAAACATAACAGGTCTGTTTGATATTCAGAAATAGTACACTATTTTACATTTTTTTTACGACCTAAGCGCCTGACTGAAGGTGTATTTAAGGACTAAGTGTGTACAAAAAGTGCAAAATAGTGTAAACTTTTTTTTAAATAACAAACACTTAATAAATAACTATTAATCTGCACTAGATAGGCAAAAATGATAATTTTTAATAAAATATTATGGCCAAACTTCAAGCTTTCCCAATTTATGCAAATATATGAACAGCAAGAAAATGAATACTAATGAATTTAGTTATTGTAATCTAACAACAATTTTTTTAAGATATTAAAATTTTAAAACTCCCTTCCCCCAAATACGGTCCTGACTAAAATTCCCTTTTATCAGCCAAATTAAATCTGAAAAACAAAATTTTCTAATATGTAGGGATATTGCATTGCCAACCTAAAAATGTTAGCTTGGACAAACTATATTACTATTTTTATCAGTTATTATTGTTAATATTAAATACACAATTATTATAAGTGATTGTTGAAACTTTATTCATATCGACGCTTTCCGAGCTAATTATTAATAAATTAAACATACTTATTGGCTTTTTTTTTTTTCTACAAAACAGTGTTATCAGATTTCAAACCTACGTTTTGTCTTTGTTTGCCATCATCAACTTTGTTGTTTTAAACACGGTCCTGGGTTTTTTATTACGGATTTTAAAAATTGCTAAGGTCCCAAAACAAATGATGTATCACACTTATTTAAAAATCATAATTGCCATTTTCATAAGAAATCATGTGTTAGAGACGGAGAATAGATTTTTGATAAGATCTTCCCAGAAAATCATCAACATGATGTTTTAGACCAAGCGCAATACATCATTGGTTTTGGGACCTTAGAAGCTCTAGGAAAACACCCATTTTCTTGAAAAATTTTTTGGCCAGAAAGTAATTTTTTCCGGGCTAGACAGCAAAGTGGTTATCAAGGACCGGACTTTTTCCTGGCTTTTATTTGTCACTTTTCTAGGCCCATTTGTCACTCTGCAGATCCATGAAATAAAAAAATAAGCTGCTAATTTAGAGCATAGCCGTTTTATTTATGGTTGAGGAAACGAACTTTAGTGAATTGTTATAACAAGTGTCAAATCCATGTCAAGCGAATAAATAGACCCACAGATCAATAAAATATGGATTATTCGGATTTTAAAGATGAAAATTAAATCCTCGAGAAAGCTTACGGTACATTTGAAAATTGGTGCCGATCAGAAACCGTTAAAAATTGGGCACTTCTCTTCCCGATTTTAACCAAATTTAGTTTTTGGGGGCTGATTACGAATCGGCAAAAATTTAACTTTGTTTACAATTCATCATCAAAATTTCCAAACCTAAAATTTTATATTTCCCCCCTTTTTTTTTACAAATTTTTGATTGTTACCAAAGGGCAAAATATTGTATAAACACCTTTTTAAAACCTTGTATTTTTATTTATTTTACACCTTTTTTTCCATTAAATTGCGAACTCTCAAGTTCAAAGGCAGCAGCCCCAATTGTTTACAAAAAGCCTAGTGTATACATGGTTGCCTCATGTTGCGGCGTGTAAAAGTGGAGGTTTGCAATTAAAGGGGAAAAAATGTAAAATTAATATAAAAACAAGTTTCTAAAAGGTGTTTGTGAAATATTCTGTACCAATTTGGTGTAAAAATCAAGAATTCTGTGCAAAAAAGAAGGAGGAATAGTGTAAAAAAGGGGGTTAGTTTGATTCTCAATTTTGATGATGAATATCTCGAAAACGAAATTGCCGAAAAAAATTTCAGATTCGTAATCAGCGCCCCAAAAAAACCCCCGTATACCAAATTTGGTCAAAATCGGAGAGGAGGCAACTTTCGAGACAATTACCGTTAAATGTGTGAGTGAAAATGTCTTATTGCCCTTTTCTGCTAAAACATCTGAAAAATAATAATCTATTTGTTAATTATTATTAAAGTATTTCAAAATAATATTTTTTTTTTTATAATATTGTATCGGTTTATAAAAATAAAATGATTTGGGAATTGTGTTTAAATTTTTATTTTTCTAAAATAGTTTTGGTCAAAAATAACATTGTACGTTACGCCAAGCTTCCAGGATTTGTCTACGGCTCGCTTGGGCTCGCCCTAGTAACCCTTGGCCCTGCAAAACATTACTTTCCAGTCTTATAACGTAAATTACTAGATATTTGCGAAAAATTACAAAAACAGTTACTAAATATATTTTTTATTTGGTGGTTTATTATTATGATCATAATTATTGGTTTAAACAGGTTAAAGTTAGTTCTATAATGTGCCGAGTTTTCCCCTTTTACTTCCGATGTTAAAACATTTCCTGTGCTTCCGAAACTGGAACATTTTCTTTGCTTCCAGTTGCTGGTATTTTTCCCCTTTATCTTTTTCTAAAGTACCAGCACTCCCTGGTTTAATATTTGATTTTCTAGGTGCGGTTTCAGGGTCTGGCACATCTTTTTTATCACTTTCATCTTAAAAATCAATGGTTATTGAAGATAAGTAAATAATGAAAGGGACAAAAAAATCAGAATACCCAGGAAACCTTATTTATTTTGGTAAAATTGTAAAATGGTGTGTAAATTCTTATTATGACGAAAGTTTTTACCATTCCATATATTTAAATTTTTGTCAATTTGCAACTTGTAAAGGAAATTTTAGTCTAGGAAGAACCGAACACTTTCCCACCTCAATTTTTTTATCTCTTTAAATTGTGGAATGAAACTTATTTAGTGCTGATATAGTGACTGCGGTCCGAAAAAAATGATTTAGACTTTCAAAAATGAAATAAATAAAAATAAGGGCAAAAAAGTTTTCTGCATAACTTATAAAAAAGTACAGGGTGGCGCATTTTGGTTGTATTTACGGGGGATTGAGAAGACCGTAAGAAATAGAGCAATTTGTTTGTACATCTTTGGGAGGAGTTTTAAAAAAAGTTTAAATGTGTTAACATTTGAAGGCTGACTCGATTCATTTCGGGGATACAGGACGTTTTTGAATTTTTGTCGATTTTACTTGGGTCGGTTTTTATTAGAGATAGAGAAAAAATATAAATAGTAGTTTTTTTTTGTAGATTTTAAGTATATTTCAGTGGCGTACTTGTTTTTTTCTGACAGCTAAGTTTTGAGTTATTACAAAAACTTGGGTTTTTTTTTAAAGGAACACCCTATATATAATTTTACCGGTCGACGGAAATTAAATTACCTTTACAATAATGCCCACCAACACTTTATATGTTAGCCAGCTAAATCTACCATTTTTGCAGATTATTATCCAAAAAATTATTGAACTTTTTTCAGGGGGGTTATAATTAAGTTTTAATTCTATGTCAAGACCCTTTGTAAATGTAAAGTCCAATATGAGAAATAATGAAAATTCTTTAAAATTTCTTTTTTTTCTTGGGCTCCCAATAGAAATGACAAGTTCAAAAGTTTGATAATCATGCCAACCAAAAATTAAAACAAAATTTCTTCCTTACTCCATAAGTAGTCCTTATAGTCCGGGAGGCCATCGCAAAAAAAACCAAACCAATAAGAGATACGCATAAAACATTGTTTTTAATTACATGAACAATAGTCAATTCAAAGCCGCATTGTTGCCTCAGCTCAGCGGGTTAAATTGCATTTTTTTACGTTAAAAAAATCGTAAAAAATCAGTTTTTTAATATAACTCGGAAAAAATATTGATTTAAGGAAAAAAAGGTATAAAATCAAAATTAATGGTCTAATAAAACTACATCAGTTTTTTTTTTAAAATTTTGTACCCCTTTTAGTTTTTGAGAAAATGATATAAATTTAAAAAAAAAAAATGCAAATATTCAAAAAATAGGAGAGTTACGAAAAAATTTAATAAACAAAAAAAAATGTTTTAGTAAGCCTATAAAAAAGGTTTATACACGTTTTTAATTAAATAAGTAATAAAGGAGATATAAGCAAAAAAGTTATTTTGGCCATTAAAAATTTCGCTAATAACAATATTTTTTTTTGGTACAAGTAAGTATATCAGTTCCGAATTATCTAAAAATTAATTTAAAATGTTCTATTCATTAAATGAAACAAACCTATACACATGTGCCTCGAGGCAACGGGGGATAACCTAGTTGCACGGATATTTAATTTTTTTTTTTTTGGGCCAATAACTGTACCCATTTCGATCTTCTATTTTTTACTTTTTTTTTGTAAAGTTGATTAAATTTTATCGTCAAATCCCAAATTTCGTAAAAATATTAATTTTTTTAAAATTAGAGGATCTGAAATATTTGCGTAAGAAAATTGTCGAGGAAAAAATTTCAACTGGCTATGGTTTTAAGAAACTTAGATATTTTTGCGGAATTTGGGGATCTGACGATAAAATTTAAAAAAAATTCACGAAAAAATAAAATGAAGGATTTGCTTTAAAGTCCGGTTTTTCCCTGGGGGATATCAAAACAAAACTTTTTATCGCAAATTCCAAAATATAAATTGTTTTTATCAAAGTGTTTCCCTTGGAGGCCAATAGGATTTGGTATATATGGGACTATCCATAAATTACGTCACACAAATTTCATGATTTTTTGCCCCCCCTTTCCTTCAATGCCCCTCCCCCTAGTGTCACGTATACATATACATATCTTGAAATTATACATCTAAAAATAATCAAAATAGTAATTCCAATTTTTTTATTATTTTCATTAAAAATATTTTTTAATAAAATAAACATCAAATCAAATATTTTAAAGAAATTAGATTTTAACATGTGATGTCACAAAGCTGATGACCCCTTCATACCCCTTGTCACACAATGTCACAATCCTCTACACCCCTTCCCCCTTAAGGTGTGACGTAATTTATGGATGACCCCTATTTGGTGTGGGACCCACATCTCACTTTTACGATAAAAACTTTAAAAATTTAGATCCCCCAAATATCCTGTACAAGAAAAGTAGGTAGGTTTAAATGAGTGGGTATAACACCCTTCCACCGCGACCGATCGGTCTATTGTGGTAAAACCCCTTTTTTATATTTCTCCCACCATTTTTGGACTTCTAATAAATCTGATGACCCTGCTGGGAGAGAGACTTTACCCCCCGGTGTCATTGCCGAGGATTGCAAATTTTAATTGTAGCATACGTTAATATTCCAACGGTGCCGGCCAATGAGAACGCGGCAGCCAGTTATGACAATGGCGCCAAGTTTAAACTGTAAATCGACCACTCGAGGCATTTATTTTCTTGATAGATTGGTGAATGAATTTTAAGATCCTTTAGTTTGACTATGTGATTAGAATAATTAATTATTATTTAGGTATTGTAGATTATTGTATAAGTTTTAAAAAAAAGTTACAATGTGTATGTGTTTATACTATTTTATTAGTTTTTTGGGGTAAATAGAAATATAAAAAAAATGATATTATAATATTAAATTTTATAATTCAGCTTTTATTGTTATAGTTCCCTATACAGGGTGTTTCAATAACATCCCAATATTTAAGGGGGTTTTAGGACTCATTTAAGAAAAACTTCAAAATGATGTCCAAACGTCTTATCTTTTGAGATACAGGGTGTTAAAATTTTAAGAAAAAATAATTTTTTTTTGTCATTTTCTTAGCTTTAAATATTTTTATGAAAATTGGTGAAAGGGTTTTTGATTAAAGAGCATTTTTGACCTAAGAAACATTTTTTTATTTCCAACAGTGGCGTCCGTACTGACCTGACTAGATATTTTTGAAGGAAAAGTAGTCCGCCACTGCTTTCTTAAAAAAAAAAATTATTTTTGGAGTCCTCTCAATTTAAACAAATTTGGTTACTTGACTTTTTTCGTACGATTCAGCGTTTTCCCATAAAAAATAAATTCACTTATTTGCATCTCACTGGACCAATTACGAGAAAAAAAAGATTTATGTAACTTTGAACAATAATTTCTTCAAAATGTTTCTTAGGTTAAAAAAAGCTCTTTAATGCATAAACGCCGTACAGCAATTTTCATAAAAATATTTAAAGTGGTATGAAAATGACAATAAATTATTTTTTTCTTAAAATTTTAAAAAAACCCTGTATCTCAAAAGAGAAGACGTTTAGGACATAATTCATAGGGAAATTTTTTTCTTAAAATGAGTCCAAGAATCACCCCATTAAATATTAGCATGTTATTAAGAAACATCCTGTATATTTTATTTATTTATTTACAATCAGATTTTTTCCTTGTCTGTTCCATTCTTCAATTTTCAATGCCGTAGCTTTTCGTCATCTGCATCTTCCTATTATCAATTTTAAATTTCCTGATTAGATATGTAAATCTCCCTCGTTACAAGGTTTTCTTCTCTCGAGTTGATCATTTTGGATTATACGGAACTTCAATTATCCTTTGGTTCGGGTACACCTGCAGTTAATTTTTGAACAATTGTCTCTTGTTCGACTTTTTGATAATCTCTTGGTCCCAGTTCATCAGTGTGCCCCCATGAGTTTCAACAAACCTTACAGTCACAGATCCTAAAAAAAAAATTAAAAAGATTAGCTGTAGTAATAACATTATTAAAAAAATATTTACCCTCGGCTGAAAGGTTAACCATAACTTGAAGGACATCCCATGAATATGAATACTACCTCCACTTTTCACACTACGTTTTTGAGCTGTGCTGGCAAATCCTAAAAAAAAAATAATACCGTACAATAATTATACTTTTTACATCACTACACAAGCACCTTTGTAATCACTTCTGTTACACTCATATACTTTCTTTTCTTCACCGTGTGCATATTTTTTCCTGTACGGCAAGCATAGTCTACTTTCTATTCTCCTGGGTCCTCCAAGCTGAAAACTCTTCAAAATTTTTAAAATCAAAGTAGACTTTTATAGTTAGGTTATGAAAAGTACTTAAATGTTTAATCAAGTCTGTATGGAATGGAAAAGAAGTTTGGTTTATGAGATTGGGCATATGATATGCTGAGTTCTTTTGGATCCTTCTGATGTAGAAACATATCTTGGTCTGAGTGTTTTGTTCTAATATGTCGGTTTTTAGTCGATATACTTGAAAATTGTATGTGCAAAATTGGCAAGTCGTCAGTTTATTCCTTAAAAATAAAACTAGATTAAATTGAACATAACCTAGAAATATCAAATAAGAGCAATAAACTTACTTTTCCAGTTCCATATTACGGGTCTAATGGCCTGAAATAAATAACAAAATGCTTTGGCAATAAATAAATCGCTGTCGAAGCTCAATTTCCAATAATAATTCTAAAAAGAACAAGAGCATGGAAATATAGGCGGGAAATCAGCAAAAATCCAATGGATTCTAGTGAAGCGTTTTTTATCCGATGCCAAACGAAGTGCCCTTCGGTTCAGATTGATGATAGTGCCTTCGGGATTGGTTCGGCACCGTTGGAAAAATTAACGTATGCTTTTTTAATTGTTCCATTCCTATGTGTTCTACCGATTCACCCCCTCTCCATGCAAAATGCAGCACTCGGCGGCTTCCGCTAGGCCGATCTTGTGCATGTGGTATTTCAATCTGCAGTGTCCCGTGTACAGTCCCACTAGAGTTTTAAGGTGTACCCTTGATTGGTCCAGGAGTTTGACAGTACATTGTTGGTTCGGTGGCCTTATAAAGGCCTACGAGTGTCTGAGACCCGGAAGTCCATGCCAGTTCCGAAGATTTTCTCTTTGTGTTCCATAAGATATACCGATGACCGGTTCCGGCCCTGTGAATTTTGTTTCCGCCCCCCTTTAGGCAAGGAGGTCTGAGGATTCATTATACAAGAAAAGTATAATAGGTAATTTTAAGATGTAAGTAAGTAAGTTTCCAGCCGCCTACTACTGTTAAATAATAATAATATTAATATGTATGTATGAAAAACAACTTTACCTGCCATAACAGAATGTCTGGACATTATAGTAACAGATTTTGACATGCGATTGTCCCTCTTACTTGGTGAACTAATAAGGATGCCTTTGACATTTTTGCCTTTTTTTAAAGAGTGAATACTTTTGTACTTTTGCTTCTTCAATTATTCTCCCTTCGTTGTTGGTATCTGCGTTTAGATTGAGGAGCTTCCAAATCGTAACTTTTTCTTCGTTTCCTCAGCTGCTGTAAGTAATAATATTGTAGCCACCACATAAGATAACAGTGCTTTTTGGAGATGTTCGTTTTTTGTTAACGCCGTAACTTTTACATGTTATATATAATCTATTGCCATACAATGTATTGTTTTAATAAATAACGTGCACTAATTGTTTTTTTTTTTAGATCGTGCAAAAAGTTAGTATTTTTGTAGTGCTTAAAAAGACCAATGCTATTGTCCGCTTGCTTGTATACAGTAAAATGTATTTACCTCAAAACAATTTATGCACTGCTTTGCCTACAAATCGAATATAAACAGTTGAAATTTACAGCCTCACATTGTAAAGGAATGGAATGTCCCAAAACCTCATAGCGAGCCCCAAAATAACACATTTTTAGTTTTTTTTTACATGTATTTTTGCTGTACTGCTACTGGCAAGATGATA
>JAHBCN010022877.1:0-12982 GCA_019359885.1 Listronotus oregonensis
AGGAAAAATCAAGAAAATCATGGTGTAAAAAATTGGAACCGCTTATCTGACGTCAATAAACTTGTTTTTTTTTTTTATAACCTCATGGTAGATGATAGATTTTAATTGAACTTTTTTTTTTCTTAAAAACTCACTTGTTTTTTTTTTTTTTTTAAAAAAAAGATAAAACTTAAAAGAAAAGTAAATATTTGGAAAAGCTTTATAATTAAATGCTTTATTTTTTTAAAAAGTCTAATATTTGGTACATGCCCTCCCACCTAAATTTAAAGATTAAAAGAAAACAAGTTGATTGATTGATTGATTGATAAAGTAAATAACAAGTTGATTTTGCCCCCCCTGCAGCCTACAGGGCTTTTGTATCTCTTGTTTTTGTTTCAGTTGGTTTGACACCTTAGACAGGTGTAGTAGCCCTTTACTGTTCTTTCTGGTCTCCAGCCTCCTGGTGGTTAGTGTCCACCGAGGTTCTGATTTGTTCTCCAGGAATGCAGGGCATCTATTGATGTGAGAGGCTGTCTCTTCCTCTTCGTCAAAGTTCGGGTTCTTTCATGTTCCAGATGTGATATCTTTCTTAGGGTGCAGTGTCCGGTTATTAATCCTGTCACTTTCTAATCGATTCCTATTTATTTTAGTAGTTCACTTGTAAGTTTGATGGTGACCCCAACATTGATTTACTGTGATTTTGCCGGTGGGTTCCAGAGACTGATGGTGTTTGAATCCACCGAGTCATGTAGAAACGGGTTTTGGTATTCCAAAACAGGTTCGGACCCACAAACATTGCTGCGGAGCCCGCCTCCAGGGAGTCTGCATTTTCATTGCCCTGTTTTCCCCCGGCCTGGCACCCAGGAAAGGAACTTTGTTGTGGTTGCCAGGTTTAGGAGGCATTGCAGACATTCCAAACCAACCTTTTGAGTTGACTTGTTGGGATGAAAAGCTTTATGGCCGCTTGACTATCAGAGAAGATAGTAATATCCCTGCCCATTCCCCCTCAAGTTTCTCGCAAAAAGTTCAATGGCATATTTTTGCCGGGGAAAAATGGGAATTTCCCCAAAGCATAACTTTAAAAAGGGGGCATACCATTTTTCCTGCGCCGGCTCCATTGTCATCTTGGTCCCGGTTCCAAACCAAATTCCGAGACTGACCAGTGATCGCTCACTACCGCCCCAGGTAAGCTGGGTTTTGTAGGGTTTGTATGTCTGTTGTATCACTGCTCATCTCAAATATTGGGTTTGTGATACTGCTCGTTATTCTGGGGTCCTAGGGCAGGCCCAGAGCACCAGTTGCCGTTACATTTCAGCCTGTATGCCCCAACCCGCCTCCGCCTTAATAATTATCCCAAAGGGGGGGGGAGGCTTAGGGGGTTTCCATGGCCCCCGGTTTGTACTTCTAATAGCTCCCGTTATACGGAACTGTATTATTAAGTAGTTTTGGTTGCCTACCCTTAGTTATTGGCGCATTAAATATATTCTTAGTCTGTAAGAATTTACATAGGTGGCGCCACATACACATTAGACACGTCCGGCGACATGGCGTCTACTGACAAGTGGTGTTTTGTAATTCTTTTAGTTATTCTCTTTTTTGAATAAATTAATTAACACCTAAATGGACTTTTATTGTTACCAAACAATAATACATGGTGTCAGGTCGATTGGAATCATAGAGTTTTCGCGTGTAGTATCGTATTATCACGGAAAATCGGAAGTTTAGTGTCGACTGGCTGGTGAATTTTGAGCACTTGTTGAAAAAGGCAAACATGGAGTCGATATTTAGACCGCCAAAACCGCTGAGTTTGGATGGTAATGTCGCGGAAAATTGGAAGCTGTTTGAGCAAAAATTTGATAATTTTTTAACTGTGACAGAGCTCTCGAAAAAAAGTGAGGAAACCCAAGTGGCTGTTTTCTAAACTTGGTTGGAGATGAGGCATTGGAGTTGTTCAATACCTTTGATATGACGGATGATCAAAGAAGTCCTTGAAAGAGGTGAAGCTAAAATTCGACGCACACTGTTCACCCAAGAAGAATGTTATTTTCGAAAGGTTTATTTTTAACAGCATTTGTCAAAAAGAAGGGCAGTCTTTTGACTCATTCTTGACAGAGTTACGAAAGGCTGTAAAATCCACCGGGTATATGGACAAGGATGACATGATTCGGGACAGAATCGTCATGGGTGTCTTCAACAAAGATACTCAGGAAAGATTATTAAGAGTATCTGATTTGACTTTGGACATGGCAATTAAGCACTGTAGGGCCTGTGAAGCTAGCAAATCGCAGTCAAGGGTCTTGCAAAGTGAAGTTTCTGTGAGTGAGTTGAAAAATAGAAGGGAACTGAACAAAAAATTAACCGACAAGCCTTGCATGTACTGTGGAACCAAGCATGAAAAGGGCAAGTGTCCAGCATATGGAAAGAAATGTAAAAAGTGTCAGCGACTTAATCACTTTCTCAGGTGTAAATCAAAAGTGAACAAGGAATTTTGTGATGGCAGGAAAAAAAATGTGCATGAAGTTGTTCGACAAGAAGAGGAGATCTCTAATAATGAAGATGACCAGTTTTATGTTAGTGCGATAACCAAGCAGGTTGGTGTAGTGAATAAAAATGGACAATCATCTAGTGAATCCATGTGGCTTAAAAGCATTAATGTAGAGGGTAAGACAATAGAATTTAAGTTAGATACTGGTGCAGAAGTGAGTGTTTTACCTCTTTATTCTATGAGTGGATTTGATTGTAGAAAAAATATTAAGAAAACTAATGTAACTTTGGTTGCATATGGTAGTGGTGACTTTACCATAAAACCTGTAGGTGAGGTTACTTTGGAATGCAATGTAAACGGAAAATCAGCAAAAATACCCTTTATTGTAGTTGATGGTCAAGGTCAATTACCCTTGTTGGGATTAAATGGATGTGTAGATCTGGATCTAGTAAAAAGAGTAGATTTTTAAAGTCTGACAAGTTTGAAACACTTGAGGATGTTACTAAGAGTTATCCTATGCTTTTTAAAGGGTTAGGGAGTTTCCCACACCTCATAAAATTGTTTTAAAAAGATTGTCCCGCATGTACAGCCAATAAGGCGCATTCCACAGGCATTGCATTCCAGAGTAAAGCTTAAACTAGATCAGTTGGAGAAAGAAGGAATTATAGATAAAGTGGATAAGCCAACTGAATGGTTAAATCCACTGGTTATAGTGGAAAAAAGAACGGAGATTTGAGGTTATGTTTAGATCCAAAATTTTTGAATAATGCTATTAGTCGGAGTTTTTTCTTATTCCCACTGTTAATGAAATAGCTAGTAAGTTGTCAAATAAATCATACTTTTCTGTACTGGATATGAAAGATGGATATTTTCAAGTAAAAATTACTGATGAAAGCGCAGATTATTGTAGTTTTGGCACCCCATTTGGACGGTATCGGTTTCTACGGTTTCCATTTGGTATATGCTCAGCTCCTGAGGTATTCCAACGTAAAAATTATGAATTGTTCGGGGATATTAAGGGGGTCGGAATTTATTTTGATGACTTAATCATTACAGGTTCAACGGAGCAAGAGCATGATGATAATTTGAAGTTAGTTCTTGAACGAGCAAAAAGTACAACATTAAATTTAATAAAGACAAAATACAGTTTAAGTTAAGACAAGTTAAATTTATGGGCCAGCTGTTTTCAGGAAATGGGATAGAGCCATGTGAATCAAACGTCAAGGCCATTACAGACATGACCCCACAGCAGAAAAGCGATATATTAAGATTGTTAGGTATGGCAAAATACTTGGGCAAATTTGTTCAAATTTATCGAAAGTGACAGCACCTTTACGAAACCTTACCAGGTTGGATGTTGAATGGTCTTGGGAGAGGAGCATGACAAGTCTGTAAGTAAACTTAAGCATTTATTATCTCATGCGCCTGTTCTTGCATTTTTTGACCCTTCAGTTGATATCGAAATTGAAACCGATGCTTCCAAAGATGGTTTAGGTGCCTGTCTTTTGCAAAATGGGCACCCGATACATATTGTTTTAGTTTTGAAATATTAAATATGCACAAATTGAAAAGAAACTTTAGATTGATTTTGTTTAACAAATTTCATTATTTAATCTATGGTGTTAAAAATGTTGTACAGTGTGTACCATAACATTTTTAGCCATAGAAAAAAAAATTTGTTGCAAGCAAGTCAATGGCTAAAGTTTCTTTTCAATTTTGCATATTTAACCTCATTTCTGACATAAGACCATAAACCACTTGTTTCAATTTTTCGGAAAGATTTGTATGACGTAACTCTAGATTACAAAGATTAAGATTAAGATTACTTAAATATGACCTTAATGTTAGCATATAAGCCTGGAAAATACTTATATATTGCAGATACCCTGTCCAGAGCTTATTTAACTACTCCTGATTTTGACGATCCCGAGTTACAATTTGCTATTCATTCTTTAGTAAATTATCTGCCTATCTCAGAAGAACGGAAGTTTGAATTGAAACAAGCAACAAAAGATGATTCTGATTTAAACACAATTATCAAATATTTGAATTTTGTTGGCCTGATAAAAATAAAATTTCCCCTTTCACCTTGCCATTTTATAAAGCTTAAAGATGATCTTTTTTAGTGTGTAATGATCTTTTGTTTCTTGGTAACAAGCTTGTAGTTCCAAAAATTGCAACCTTTTATGCTTCAAAAGATGCATGAAGGCCATATTGGCATGGATAAAGTAAAGTCAAGAGCTAGGCAGGTATTTTATTGGCCATATATGAGTTTAGATATAGAAAATTTTGTTAAAAAATGTAAAGTATGTGAAAAATTTGCAAGAAAAAATATCAAAGAACCTTTAAAACCATATAAATTGCCAGATAGACCTTGGCAAAGAATTTCAGCTGATATTTTTTCTTATGCTGAACATGTATACCTGGTAGTATATGATGCTTACTCAAATTGGCTAGAGCTAGTAATTTTAAAAAATAAATCGGCTAACGAAGTCATTTTAAAACTAAAGTCAATTTTTTCTAAATATGGATGTCCTGATGAAATGACATGTGACAACATTCCTTTCGGTAGTTTTTCAATGAGAGAATTTGCAAAGGAATGGAATTTTAAAATTTTATTAAGAAGTCCTCAATACCCGCAGTCTAATGGCTTAGCTGAAAAAGGTGTTGGTATAGCAAAAAATATAGTTAAGAAATCTCTTGAGGAGGGAAAAGATATGTTTGAAGCATTACTTCAATATCGCAACACTCCATTGAAATTTATTAACTATTCCCCTGCTCAGCTTTTAATGAGTCGTATTTGCAAAACCAAAATTCCCATTGTGGCTGATCTTTTAAAGCCAACACTTTGCAATAATGTTTTTGATAAACTTAAGTACAGATTGGATCACAATGAATCATATTTTAATAAGAATGCAAAAGGTTGCCGATATTGACTCAGGTCAAAATGTCACTGTATTTAATCACATTAAAAAAGTTGGGAGCCTGGCCAAATTGTGAGAAAGCATGAAAGTCCTCGTTCTTTTATTGTTTAAACTGAGAATGGAGAAATTGTTAGAGAAATCGAGTAGATTTGAGAGAATCACAAAATATTTTAAAATCAAATCAAATTTAAATGAAATTTTAGAACCCGTGGAGTCTCACAAATCTACTGAGTCTCCTGTTATTCAAAGCTCATTGTATGGTCCTCATATGGTTAGTGATAATGTTAAGTCTAGTGTTATTCCTAACGTTGACTGTAGTTTAAAGTCCAGCCTAGAACCCACACGTCCAAAAACCTATATAACTAGATCAGGTCGTATAACTAAACCTGTACAAAAGTTAAATTTGTAAGATCTTAAAGGGGAAGGATGTATTATTAAGTAGTTTTGGTTGCCTACCCTTAGTTATTGGCGCATTAAATATCTTCTTAGTCTGTAAGAATTTACACAGGTGGCGCCACATACACATTAGACACGTCCGGGACATGGCGTCTACTGACAAGTGGTTTTTTGTAATTCTTTTAGTTATTCTCTTTTTTGAATAAATTAATTAACACCTAAATGGACTTTATTGTTACCAAACAATAATACAGAGACATGCTAGTCGCTGGAGTTTGAATAACTCCAGCCTCTGCTTTTCTCTGTTCTATTTTTGGCCACCAGATAGTTGAACCGTAGGATATCATGGGTCTTACCACGGTGTACAACCAGTGTACTATGCGTGGCTGAAATCCCCAATTCTTCCCCACAGCTCTTTTAATAGCCATTAGACCCATTTTGCCCTTATTAATCAATTTTGGGATATGTGGATTCCAGGTTAGCTTAGAATCCAGAGTTAATCCAAGGTACTTTACCTCCTGAACATAGCCGAGTGGTACTGGAAGAAGTGAGGAGATATTAAATCATCCAGCTTCCTTCGTCTAGTGAAGGGTGAGTTTTGCCAGGATTAACAGTAAGGTTTTCCTTGTTGCACCATCCCTCCACAATTCTCAGTGCCCTTTGCATAGCTCCGAGGTTGTTTTGTTATGCTTCCCCACGACAAGTATAGTGATGTCATCCGCATACCCCTGGGTATGAAGCCATTATTATTCAGTTCCACCAGGAGTTCGTCAACAACCATATCCCACAGTAGTGGGTATAGAACCCCTCCCTGTGGGCATCCTTTGACCACTGACACCTCCATTGTTTCGCTGAATAACGTTGCTTGCGCCTCGTCTGCCAAGTAACATGTTGTTTATCCACCTACAAATGGTGTCGTTAACATTATTCGGAAGAGCCGCCATTGAGTTGAAGGAGGTTCGATCAAAAGCTCCTCAATGTCAAGAAATGCAGCAAGTGCGATTTCCTTGTTGTTCAGTGCGAGTTCTAATCTGGTCACCAGTTGATGATGAGCAGATTCGCATGATGTTTCTGACTGATAGGCTGTTGGTTTTTGTGGAGTGGCCTCTTGCCAGAGAGGGTTTTCCTGACATACCTGTCGATCAGTTTTTCCATTGTTTTTATCATAAAAGACGACAATGTAATTGGTCTAAGTCCCTTTGCCTGGGAGCAGTCCTTACCCGGTTTGGAATGAAGACCATTTTAGTCTGCTTCCATGCATTGGGCAAATAGTCGTAGCTAGACTTGCACGGAAGAGTTTGCAAAGCAGTGAACTAGGGTTTCCCTTGCGTGTAGTGCTGGGATTATCCCATCAGGTCCAGGTGCTTTGTAGGCTTCAAATGATTCAATGCCCACTCGATTTTTTCGTAGGTTAGATTTCCTTTGCCACTTCCAGTCGCTTCTTGTGGCCGAATATTCGGAACACATACTGGGGTAGGTCTCATTGTTGAGTTTTCTTGATCCTGGTAGATGTGTTTGAGCAAAATCTCCAATGTTTCCCTGCCAGTTTCAGAGTAGGTTCCATCTGGTTTTTAGAGGCCAACAGGATTGACCGGATCTTTGCAGGATTTTTGGAGTCTGGCTGCCGTGCTGGTATTTTCAACCTCCCTGGCAGTATTTCCTTCATGAATCCAGTTTAGCCTTACGGACCCGTTATTGTATTCGGTGAGTGAGATTGATATTCATCCCACTCACCCGTTTTCTTCGCTCTGTTAAAACCAGTTAATAGACCAAATATAGCTTTTATAAAAAGACGAGGTTTTTTAAATTATAGATAATATGCTCTATATTGTTATGGCGGATTCTGTTTTAAAAGTTTTGGTTGTAGTTCAGTAAACGAAGTTGTGGACCAAAGATCAGGTTGGGCCGTCACATTTTTTTTTAATTTGCAGGTATCAATATGTACATTGACCTCTAAAAATATTATAGATAGAAAAATGTCCGCAAGGGCCTGACAGTGTCCCTCAAGAGCCCGGAAATCAGTTTTTTTTTAACTGTTTTGGCCGAAATCTTCCGAAATATGACACTTACGCAATTCGTGTTTAGACAAAAATAAAGAGCAGTTTATTAGCTGCAAAAATTATTTCCATTACTTTTTATGGTTTCAGATAACCGCATTAACGCGCCGCGTATTTTTTGCACCGCCTCGCTTCTCGAAAGGCGCTCTAAAGGTATGTTTCCTTCCACGCGGTGCGGCATCGGCTAACGCCTACGTTAGCCGCAAAGCACTCCTACTCATGTTTTTAAATGTGCCTGGTTTGTTCCAAGCGGCGTCGTATGCGTCCGCTGTCAACGACTGCGATTGATGCGACGGACTGCTGAAGAAGCAGTGAGCCGCAGTCGTGTCTGCGACTGATATTTTGTTTGTGTTGTTTTTGTGTAATGTCCGGTGTTTTTTTTAATTGTTAAAAATTAAAACTTTATTTTTTAAAAATACTGGATTTTTTATTACGTATTTTAAGAGCTTTTTAAGATCCCAAACCAATGATGTTTCGCACTTATTCAAAAAATCAGTTTAATTTTTTCCCAAGATCTTGCCAAAAATATATATAAATATGGTTTCTTATAAAAATTACCATTAATATAAATTTTTCGAATATGTGCAATACATTATTTGTTTTGGGAACTTAATAGCTCCTAAAATACACAATAAAAAAATCCATGGCCGTATTAAAAAAAACAGTTGATGATGGCAGCTCAAAGACGAAACGTCGGTGTATAAATCTAATAACATTATCTTATAGAACAGAAAAAGTAGCAATGGAAATGTAAAAGTTACATCCATTCAAATAAAGTCATAAAAAAAAAACAAAATCGCGAATAATCGGTTTTTCCAAAGTAAGGATTCGAAAATTTTAAAGTTCTAAGGTGGCATTTTTGAATAGCATCATATTGGAACTTTGCCTTCATTTAACGATCGGATCTCTTCGTTTCAAGATCCTAAGATAAGACTCAATTTGGTTCACCCTGTACAGATTTACCTTAATACAATAGCTAATTTTTCCTCTGGGGTTATTGGATATTCAACTCTGTTGTCTGGCTCGGACTTTATATCGTCTTTTATTAAGTCAAGAATAAAACTAAACTCTGCTTTATTCAGTATAAAATATTTTCTAAATTTTACTTCATCCTGTTGCAGATGTCGATTTATAAATGTAGTATAACAACCCTCATCGCGTCTTTGCTGAAATATTGAATTTATAGGGGCATTGCTATGTTTCAGGTTGGCTAATTGTAATAGTATTTCGTCATCCTCTTTTTCTTCTAATAATTAATATATTGCTAGATCATCCATCACGACTCTTACCAAAGATTATTCCCTTTACACTAATAATTTTGCTATCGCGAGTTTGAGCCGCGGTCCTAAGAAACCACCTGATTAAACGGCGGCCGCATCCGTTAGTCGCATTGCGTTAGTCGCATTGCGTTAGTCGCATGCGACGGCCACGTGGAAGGAACCACACCTTAAGCTACACTTCCAACCGGGCGAACAAATTTTTAAATTAGGTACTCACGTAAAAATGCATATTTTTTCATGATTCTAAGTTCATATGAAAGAAGGAACCTGTAGCTATAATATGTTGTAACTGTTTTCTTTTTTTTGTTTCTCTAGAATATTAAAAACTTGAGGCAAAATTAGTTTTGGCTCGATATTTTAACCCTCCTATCAATCGGTTCATATTTTTTTTATAAAGAGTAACTTTTGCAAATTCTTTTTGATATAGGGGCCTTAAAAGGTGTTAAATACATTTCAAAATATTCAATAAATATTATTGTGTAGTTTAAAAAACAATGTGTTTTTCTTAGGGCGGTTTTTTTAGATTTCCAGAGTTTTCAAAAATACTACTCAAGTATATCGGGAATTAATAGATAATCAAGAACCATTTTGGCTTTCAATGCACATTATTTAAAAGCTTAGATTGCCCCTTCTTGATGACATCTTTCTTTTTTCCAAGTTTTTAATTTGTCGGAAAATCGTGAAAAATCTTACCCCAGTGAAAACTCGACATTTTTTTTGATGGTTACTTTCTCTTCGTGCTTATATTTTTTGTGGTTAACAATTATATCAAACTAAAGATCACATTCTGACCTTTTTATCAATATATTTATCAAGTACTTTATTACGAACGAACAGCCGCCAAAAGAATGGGGGTGAAAATGTACAGTAGATGAATTATCACCGGTCCAGACGACAAAAGAGCTGGCACATCCGGACCTGTTAACAATGATTTCTTGTCAGTGTAAAATGGGCTGTAACAAGCAATGTTTATGCATGAAAGCAGGACTAAAGTGCTAGATTATTTGTGGTTCATGTGTTCGTGAATGGAAAGAAAAGTGATGGCGCCATCTGCAGTTGGTCTTGGTAGTTTAAAACATGTAGATTAGTGTATCTCCAGACTTCTTGTCCTAGAATTTGATAAGAAAGTGCCATATTTTTAGATTCCAAACACTGATGATTTTTGCAACCCCTTTTTTGCAAGAAGTATTAGGGTAGCCACAAAAAATCATAGTGACCATTTTTGTAGGTATTGAACTGCTCTTCATTCCTGTCCAAACTCCAAATCTCTAAGTGTCATATTCCGGCAGATATCGACCAAAAACGAATTTTCAGCCTCTTGAGGACCATTTTCAGGCCCTTGCGGACATTTTTCTATCTATGATATTTTCAAACGTCAATGTACACATTGATAGCTATAAATTTAAAAAAAAATTGTGACGGCCAACCTGATCTTCAGGTTTGGGTTTTTTCCGGCCTTCATTTACTGAACTATTGAGTATACTCGCCAGAATTTTTTTTTATAATTGGGACTACTTCGGTCTTGGTGCCGGGCTGAGTGTGTTTAGCCCTATTGACTCCTATGAACTAGCAGAACGCCAGGAACGAGAAAAAACGAAAAACATCTATACACATATCTGGGTCTCGATGTCAGGTCTGCCACCGTTATCGAGATAAACTTAAATAAAAAATAAAGTAGAAATTAAAATTGTAAAATTGTTAAATTATGTTAAGTCGAACCGGACCACTAAATACTTTAATAAATATTGATTTTTCATCACCTTATTCTAGGAGATGAAAAAAAAAATTGTGTAAATTTTTTTTTAATGGAATTTTAAGGTATATTGGATACCTCTTTATTGGACAAAAGATACAGAAAACTAAAAATGTTATACTTGGTCATGCTTGTTATGCCCCATACTGGTTACTTTATACACTCGAAAATACTTTCCAACAGAATTTTCACCCAATCCGCATTAAACTGTAACACTTGGATGACATTTCCCAGACGTTAACGGAGGATTAGGAGGTAAAAGTATAACGTCGGTCGAGGCACTAACGCGTTGTCGAAAACCGTCTTAAAACGGAGTAACCTTATTTTTCTTTACTGATATTTTACGGCACTATCCATAGGTTGGAAAAACGCTGTAGAAAATAGAATAAAATAGCTATTTATTCTCTAAATAGTTATCTCATTACCCAAACCCAAGCAAGAACTCCTTATATCTGTTTTCTTACGGGCACACTGCTATGCTAGACGAGCCGAGAGGGTCGTTTAGTCATTCTCACAAAAATAAACACCCAACGTTACAGCTGGAGAGACTATTAGAGGATGGCTAAAACGCAAGCACCATTGGAATAAATACAGTGTGTTTCTGTCCATAAGGAGACTCATATTTATAATATTTCTGCTTTATTTGACTGCCATCTGATGCCAAACAGCTTGCTGTCAGTGCCTCCAGAGGACGTCTTCTCCCCTACTTTGTACAACCTCTGCCAGGCCGACATCCAGTCTTATCTAAATATCCTGATTGCTTAATTTATAGGTTGTACACTTAATGCTGTCATATCAGAAGCATCCTCTTGTCTCGCCTTCGTAGACTCGAGAGAAAATGGCTATCGTTAATATTTTATCAAACTGTACCTAGTTCGGTAACATTTGTCGAAATCTGTATAACTTGTGGGTACAAGATATTAAATACACGTCTAAATTTTGTTTTATATCTAGCTCTTTCTGTAGAAAAAATAAATTAATAGAATATGCATAATTTTACGCTCAGAAAGTTGTGTATCTTATTATATGTTCCCACTAAGCAAAAAATCATCTTAATTACGTTACATTTATGTTTTCTTGTTTCTTTGTTACGTTAATCATCTTGAAACAATAACAGCGCCTTGAACCCAATAGTTTCGTTATATTTTCTTCAACTTAACAAAATCGTAGTTACGTTAAAAATACAACGTTTTGGTTTCGAAACTTACACGGCCTCGTTACGTATTTTGCATTGGTTGGGCCTAACACATATTCTGAAACATCCACGTTATATAACGTTATAAAGAGGTTTTTCTAAGGATTTAAATAGGTGGTTCTGTTATGTTGATTATATAACATTAAAAGATCTTTTGGATCCCTAATTTGTGGTGTATGGTAAAAATACAGAATGTTTAATTAAGTATGGTTGTAAATTGTATTTTATTAACCAATTAATGTCCAGCAACATAAGGATGGTACAGCTTTTAAATAAAAATTAGTATAATGAAGATGGCTTCGAAAGTCACTAAACGTATTAAGTTGGCGACTTTATCACTAGGAGGCGCATGATACTAAGTATATTAAAAAGGGCAAACTTTTTTGATATTAAAGTAATTGATCACGGATTTGATTAAAATTACTAAACGATTTTTCCGCCTTTTCTCATATACTATTTTCTGTTAAACATCTAGAGTGGGCGAAAATTTACTTATACGCAAAAAAGCACTAACAAAGTGAAACATATTTTTTAAAATGTAAGCTGGTCAAGTAAAAAAGATTTGATTAAATATCCTTTGTGTTTGAGTTTTCTAAAACTAAAACTGTGAAGTACCCTATTGATTATTAAAACCTCAAGAAATTAATTAATTAACAATATTTGTTTACCCTAAAGTTTTAGCATTTTTGTGTATAAAAGTAAATATTGCGTCCACTCTGCTATTAAAGATGCCACAGAAAAAAAAATAGATGTAAAAAAATGTTGTGATAAATCGCCTGTTATTTTTGATTATCATTTTTTCGTTTACCTCGAAATAAAACAATAGTTTCCAAGATAAATCCAGTAACAAGTAACTATCCCTAATAAAAAAACTAATATACCTAAACTATAGAGAAAAATTTATTTATAAAAA
>JAHBCN010022878.1:5000-13007 GCA_019359885.1 Listronotus oregonensis
AAATTTAAAAAAAACTGTTTACTTGTTCACATAAACAAAATATCAAATATCAGAATTTAAAAAAATGTGTTTTAATATGTAACTCAAGAACAAAACGTGATTTGTTCCCTTAAAACTGCTTTAAATCAAAAAGTAATAATTTATTTAACCATGGTATCTACTCTTTTTTTTTCATTTTAAATATTTAATTCGTAGATATTTACTGCGCAGTAAGTCGCCGATGTTTTCTTTTTTTACTCACAGTAACAAAAGTAAATTATTTTTCACATCACGAATGGACGAAAGTTAACCTATGGTCAAAAATAAATAGTTTTCGGAAATATTAATATTTACTTTCAAGCATTTTTTAAACGGAGACATTTTTCAATACACTGAGAAGAAAATAATTATTTTAAATAAATAATTATTTCCTGCCCAACAATTTTTTCACATTCTTTTATAACAAGCTCCAGAGTTCTGGTAAGTACTTATTTAGTTTCCTAAAATAACGATTAAATTTCATTTAATCCATTTTTTTTTAATAAAACAGCAAATTCGCATTATTATATTTTTTCAACCTGTATTTAAAAAATTAGGTTTTTATTATCTGTTTTTTTATAAAACGAGTTGCGAAGAAAAGTATCTAATACCATAAGATCACGTGAAAACGTTGTATGTACAATGAACAAGAATGACCTACGAAAGAGTGCTTGCGGCAGCACATCAAGGAAAATTAAAAAGTCTGGCCTTTGCTAAAATGTTCGGGAAATTGGCTTTGTTATGGCCAAGCATGTTTACCTTAAAAATAACGATAAACATTTAAACTATTAACTTAAAAGTTATCTTTGCAGCTTCTCTCTTATTGAATTGCATGTAAGAATTTACCATTTAGGTTTTGGTTAATCATGCAAGCAGTACAAAAGAAAGGAAGGTAAATTATTATTCACTAAATCAAAAATTTATCATGATTTTTACCGCCCTCCTTCAACTATGTCACAAGTGGTCACATTTATGTGACTCCATACCCTGGTGTGACGTTACAAAATTCGCAATTTTAAATTAAGAAACTATAAGCACTTTTAAAATTATTTATTTTATTTTATATTTTAGAAATTTTGCCAACATAAATCAAATAAACAATTCAAAATTTAATCATCTGGTGTTTTGTGGTTTAAAATACGTTTTAATATTTAACATATTCTCGCTGAACTTCAGTACACTACAGTAAGAAGAAGCTAAATATGGTGAATGGGATGGGTATGACTTGTACTTTAATACACTAAAGGCGCGTTTACACCAAGGTTGACAACAAATTGTTTGTAGAAAACTAAAAGTTGCTTTTCTTAAATTAAAGCAACAAGTAAAAGATTTTTTGTAGAAAACTAAAAGTTGCTCTTCTCACATTTATAGAAACAAGTGAAAAAATTGTTGCCAAAGAATTAGCGCGAAAGGTTTAGGCAGTAGTCCTCCAGTTCTCCACTAGTTTTTTACAAGTTGCTTATGCAAAGCGTGCAGCAACAAATCTTCCACTTTTAGTGGTCAACTTTTTTTGATCTTTTAAAAAGGCTCGTTTACACCAAAGTTGACAACTAAAAGTTGACAAAAGATTGTTTGTAGAAAACTAAAAGTTGCACTTCTCAAATTAAAGCAACAAGTGGAAGATTTTTTGTAGAAAACTAAAAGTTGCTCTTCCTAAATTTAGAGAAACAAGTGGATAACTTGTTGCTAAAGAATTGGCGCGAAATGTTTAGGTAGTAGTTCTCCACTAGTTTTCTACAAGTTGCTTGCCCAAAGCGCGCAGCAACAAATCTTCCACTTTTAGTTGTCAACTTTCTTTGATCTTTACCGACACTCCGCGGGAAACTAAAATTAAGTGGAAGATTTGTCTCTCCACAAGTGGAAGACAGAAAAAGTTGCTGTATTATGTAGAAAAAGCAACAAATTGCCGCAACTTGTGGAAAACTTAGTTGAAGACTTTGGTGTAAACGCGACGACACTCCGGGGGAAAACAAAATTTAGTGGAAGATTTGTCTCTCCACAAGTGGAAGACAGAAAAAGTTGCTGTATTTTGTAGAAAAAGCAACAAATTGCCGCAACTTGTGGAAAACTTAGTGGAAGACTTTGGTGTAAACGCGGCTTAAGTATCGCAATGGCTTTTAGGTTGTGTGAAAAAGTGCATTGTCTTGATTTTTTTGTTCTGCAAACCAGATATTTTCTTAATAATTTTTACATCCAGCTCCAAAAGGTTACAGTAATAATGTTCATTGTACTGATTTGGAGATAATTCATACACAGAATTTTCTTTTGCAATCCCAAAAACACCGATGTTAACGCCTTTTTGGCCGATTTCTGAGCCGACGTACTTTGTTCCAAATGTTGCTGAGAAAGTCGCATTCGAATGTGTTTTAATTTCACCCATTTGTCATGTAACTTTTTAAGAACCAAAATTTATAGGGCTTCCACTAAGACACCCTTGACGACGAATCTATTTAACGATTTAAATCATATTCTGTATTTATGCTGCAATTTCTGATGTAAATAAATGCATTTTTGACCACGGTTCAATTCAGCAACCCATCCTTCTACGTTCTCATTAACGCGACAGTAAAAAATCCTTATATACTTTCATAATTTTGTTTTGGTTTGTTCTTGTTTTAAAAACAAGACCTATGTCATTGTCGATAGTCAGTTTTTTTTATTCTAGGTAAATACTGTGACACGTAAACTTTAAACGACTAAAAAAATACGAATGAGTTGACATATCTACATGAAACTTCTGATGACCTATTTAATTGAACAAAAGTGCTATCGTTTGTAATACTAAATATTGTATTTTGATTATCCTCTATATTTCGTTAATGTACTGGGTGTCCAAATAAGAAAGAACGCCGGCTGTATCTCAAACTATTTATCGCACAGCGTTGGGAAAAAAATATTTTTAGTAAAAGTGGTTAAGAAAAAGGCAGATTGCTTATTGTGATTTCTAGTGAATACAATACAAATTGTAAAATAGTTTTCATTATTTTTTTTTACTTTACAGTAATTATTTTTTTACTTTAAAGCAAATACTCTTTTGAATAATTGTTAATAATATTTATCATTTGAAAATCAGGTTACTTTGAAACAACTCGAAAACGAGTGCAGATATCAAAACACGGTTTTTAACGAAGTGTAGGTATTTTTTTCTCTTCTAAACCTATAATAAAAAACAAATCGTCGTGTTTAACTTTCTCGAGAAAATCTCGCAAAACCGAGTTTTCCTTAAACAACGCCCTATAGCTGGTGAACCACAAACTAGCCGACACCAAAAAGGACGACATTTAAAAGAGCTTTAAATATTCTTTACAAGTACCCACTTAAACCACTTTCGATAAAATATGTAAAAGATGAAGCTATTTAAAAGATGCATTATTTATCATCTTCCCACACCCTTATGATTGGAAATACGACAAAAAGTCCTTAACCAAACTTATGCAAAATTGGTTAGAGTGTTTGCTGATTTTTTCAAAATTTTACCTAATACTAGCTAATTTTAGAGGAAAAAATAGACTTTTTAATTTACCGTTGCTGATGCGCCATCTCGCGGTATGTTTAGAAACTTGAAAACAATTTCCAGCTATTTCTCTTGACCACTTTTACTAAAAATATTTTTTCTTCATCGTTGTGCGATAAATAGTTTTTAAGATAAAGCCAGCGTCCTTTCTTATTTGGACATCCGGTACAGTTAGAATATATTGCGATATCTTGGGTCTGAAAAATACGACCGTTTAAAGTAGTTATGTATTCACGGGTGCTCCATGTTTTCCTTGAAGAACAGGCCTGGGATCCTAAGATTTTTCCTTTTAGTATTATTTTTAAATTTTCTTTTTACAACCTGCTATTAGTTCTTTTAAAAAGTCATCTAAATTTTATTGGGCTTCGGAGAGCCGATAAAAGTAAGGTCCGTTATTGTATCGTTACAAATTTTTTACTTTACATATTTATTTCTAATGTACAACAAACTTTAGCCTAAAACTTTACTACCAATATTAACAATAATTATAGTTTTTAAATGTGTAGGAGTCAACCGTTACAAATAATCTTTATTTTAATGTAAAGATAAATGTTAGTTGAAGCGACCCAAGAAATATCCATTATAATTTTTACTAGCTTTTGCCTGCGTGGTCTACACAGTATTCACGTTTGCGCTGTTCTGTTTTTTTTTTCGTTTTCGCGGATTTTTTTTCTCCCCTCCCGCACCGTCGCGTAGTGCGCCTGGTACAGTTAGGCATTTTTTTTATCGTACTTCATTTGTTATTATTTTTTAATATAACTGGCGTGTATGATACAATTTTTTATCTCTCCCATGGGTTGAAGATCCTAAAAACTACCTCTTTCTTTTTTTGGGAATCAGAAGCCTAATTATCGACTCCCAAATTTACAATTTCGAAAATGACGATTTTTCTATACAAACTTTCGTCCTTATTTTAACCTTAATGTGATTCCAAAAATGTTAGAACCGATCATTTTTAGTCGAATTCAATGGCCTACCTACCAATTTTCGTCCTTCTAAGTCCAGAAACGGTGAAGTTTCGTACAAACTTTCAACCCCTATTCTACCCCTTTAGAGGCATATTTTTTAATATCCTTTCTTAGCTGAGGTCTCCTATTTTTTGGGTAATCAGACGCCTAATTACTAACTTCCATATTTACAACTTCAAAAATGATGATTTTTCGAGATTTCGTTATTAACCACTGAATGAATAAATGTATAATGTATAAATGAGTGACCTTTCGCTTTTATATTAATATTTATTGTATTAAACTTTCCATATAAATATAGTATATTTAAGCAACTTTTTATATAACCTTTTCTCTTTAGTATTTAAAAGTGAATTCCCAAAATGTTGCTTTTAATTAAAATATAAAAACTTTACTTCTCCAGCTTGCCTAATTTTAAATCCAATTAGAAACTTTAAACCGCTGTTGTATTTTGTTAATAATAAACATGTTTTATTTTATTTTCTTAGAAAAAGGATTTTTTAATTTAATTTATTTTTTTGCGAAGTAATTGGATAAACCAGGTTCAAATAAGCAGTGTTTACAAAATTATATAAAAAAAGAGTCTTTAACTTGTGAAGGGTCCAGAAGAAAAACATGATAAGCGCCAATTTTGTCAAAAAAAAATTACTGAATATTTCCGTTCTTTTTGCTAAATTTTATAAACAAACAAACTCTTCAGAGATATTTGAATAAAAAAAACCTGAACGAAATATATGTTTTACTCAGAAAGAGATTATCCATTTCTGACTAAAAGAAAATGTATTTTAGATTTGTTTAATAAGAAAACATTCATTCTATTTTGCTTTAGTTTTATTTTACCCAGTAAATATAGATTTAAAAATTAAATAGAGATATTTACTAAAATATTTTTTCTATTTAAAATTTATAAAAAGTTACTTATCATGTTTTTTTCAGGACCTTTATATTAAATAGCGTTAAGACGAGATGAGAGAATCCATCCTTCGTCTCGGGGGCTAGAGAGAAAATGATTCTCTTGTCTCGTTTCCCCCGGAAAAAATATGATTTATGTAAATACATACCACTAACTTCTTAAAGTTAAAATTTAATACTTTTTATGCTTCTTCACTATTTTAGAAACTGTCTGACTTCTAAATTCTACTTTTAAATTAAAGATAGTACTTAATTTATTTAATAAATTTTCTGAAAGTTTATGGAAGTCAACAACTTACAAAAAATAAGGGTTTTGCAAAAACAAAGTGTTTTTGAAAAAAAGGAACCAAAAAAAAAAAGTAGTAAAACAATTGAGGCCAAAATTTTTAAGGTCGTTGCCAACAAAGCCATTGAATATAAAATTTAATCATCCTAAAACTGATGGCTTTGCTGGCACCGACCAAAAGATTACCCGATTTGTTTCGTACCTACTTTGATTTCGTTTTTTGTTGGTTTATTTGGGGTACATAATATAAAAATTGTTTATAATTTAACTTTTTGTCTATTTAATTTTTTAAACTCCCTTTTAATTTTATGCACCTTAATTTCAATAAACCATTTGCGATTTTGTTTAGTAGAATGCAAGTGGGAAAACGCAAAATATCATTTTACGGGGATAACAGCCCTGTTAAAAACAAATAAATAAAACTTCATTTTACCTTCGATTTGGTATTTAGTAAGATAAAACCGGTTGAGTTTTTACTGTTAAAATAAGAGAAAATAATTATTTTAATTGATTTTTTACTTAAAAAATATACTTGTAAATGAAAAATTACTTTTAAAAAACTTAAGTTTGTGTTAGCATTAACACTTTTAGTTTGTATTTACAGAGACGTTGGCCTCGGTACCTCTCAAAATGCCGATACTGCGTGCCATCTTACAAAAGGTGTGCCAAGTTGGCCCTGCCAGCGGGACATGCAATCGAAAAGGGCAAATTTTATAATGCCAAGCTTTAATTTATTAACAGATGCCGCTTTTTATAAAAAAAAAAAAAAACACCAATACTTTAAAGATACTTGTTACCTTTTTCCATTTTATTAACAGTAATTTGTATTAATGTTATTGTTGAATTTGAATAAATAATGGCGGTGTGGTATTATTATTATGCAATATTAAAATTATTTTTTTGATATGTGGACATCAAAGGTGACCATTAACTCCTGGAGGGGGAGCAATTACCCCCTTTACCCCCCCCCCCGCCTAGACCATGACTGGAAAATAAAAAACGCTGCAGTATTTTGTATACTTATATTAAAGAAAGAAATAATAATTACATGCTGCCATGTTTGTGTTGTTAAATTTAAATTAAAGTGAAATGGAGTTTAAAAACTTTGAAATTTGCAATATTATTGAATATTATATTTAAAGTGAAAAAAATAATATATAATACATTTTAAAAATAATAATTATAAATAATAAAATTTATACAAGGGATGCAAAAATTAAACACTTGAAAATCGAACTCGAGAATGTGCCATTAGTTTATTTGAAAAGGCGCCAACCTGTACCTATCCTTAAAATTTTATTTCGATTTTACTTCTAAACAACAGTAGGAGATTGTTTTTTTTAATCTGTTTAATTAAAAAGTTTTTATATCGTCGCAGGCATTTTAATTAAAAGTTACAATTGAGGATAAATGCCGACAACAAAGATCTCCCGACTTCACTTGACCCTGTCAGCGCAGGGGTGTGATTAATGTTTGACTCTGACTTTGAGTGTGCTGGTGTCTTTATAAAATATGACCTTGAATTTGATAGTGCAGGTGTGTGGTAAGTGTTTAACCTTGTCTTTGACCTGTAATAATGGGGGTGTTGGGGATTCTGATATAAGCGAGTTTTTAGTAATAGGAGTCCATTATCTACCAAACATCGGTGTTGATATACAAATTTGTGTCTGCTACGTGATTTGTGCAAGTGTTTGTTTAGGATTATTTTTTGAATTAAATAATACTTTTTTGACTCTGAACGTTTCTAAAGAAGCTTTAGATAATGTTAATAATGTAATTAATAAAGAAAATTATTTTTTTAATTGTAGAAAATTAACCATTTTACTGCTGGGGTTTCTTACATTATTAAAAAAATGTTCCCATGAATTCTTAATTTGCAGTATTTTTCCAGTCGTGTATCCAAAAATATGTCGAATGATATTTTTTCGGCAATTAATGATTTGGATGGTCAATACGCATTACCTTATTTGAGGCAGGCAAACATTCGAAGTCAAAATATTATATAATAAATTTGTAATAATTGGCTTCAAAAAATAAATTAAATTACTATCTGAACAAATTTAAAAAACCTATTTTTTTTAAATTTTTTGTAGTACCCTAACCCCTCTACATTTTACACACTAACATTCAATTATTTACCATCCCCTCTTAAAAACTTCCTCATGGTTAATGTGTTAAAAAAAATTTTCTGCTCGTGGGGAAGTTCATTGGCAGTTAATATTTAAGTTTATCTAATTAGTCAAGAGTGCTGTTACTTGGAACTGAATACTAGATTTTAATTTTTCTGATGTTTTTAAAAAAGCGATACA
>JAHBCN010022879.1:0-12945 GCA_019359885.1 Listronotus oregonensis
TGACGATTTTGCAATAATGTCGGGGTTTAAACATCGTATAACCAGAGCCAAATTATTGATGTCTCGAATGGGGGTTTTCGTAGGTAAAATATTAGTGTTTTCGTTATTTTTTAAATTTTTGGGGGGGGCAAAAAACGAAATTTTATGGGAAATTAATTTGGGGGTTTAAAATTTAATGTATTGTCATCCCAAATTTTTTTCGTTTTGAACTGTCTATTGTAGGGTTTTGGGTACTTTTTTTAAAAAAAAACCCCAAAATTTACCAAAAAAAACAATTCATTTTTTAAAAAAATTGGGGGAGGCAAAAAAAATTTCCCCAAAAAAAATTTAAAATTTAAAAATTTTTCAATGTTTTTAAAAATAACATACGTATATTTTGGGGCCCTTTTTTAAAAAACTAAAATTTTTAATTTTTTTAAATTTTTTCCCCCCCCCTATTTTTGCATTTTAAAAAAAATTTAAATTTTTGTCACGCATTTTTAAAACCCAAAATTTTGGGGAAATATTTTTTAAAGGATTCTGACGACGTTTTTTCCAACATCAAAATTTTAAAAAACCCGCAGAAATAAAGTATAGATATCCTGCCCAGGGAAAAAATTTTTTAAATATAAAAAAAAAATTTTTATGTTTGGGGTTGGTGTCAAAGAAAAGGGGTGGGTGTCTTTTGAAAAGGGATTTTTTGGCCTATTTCTTTTTTTATAAAAAAAAATTTTTAAAACCCCAAAACATTATGGTCTAGATATTTTTATGCAAAAAAGTATCATTAAGTTCGGAAGAACATAGATTTTAACAATTTTTTTAAAAAAGGCCAAAAAAAAAAAGCCTTTGGGTTTTGGGGCCCAAAAAGGGTTAAGTCTTTTTAAAAGGGGGGAAAATTGAAATTCATTGATGAAGGCCAGATGATCTTTTTTCATATAAAAGGGGAATTTTTCCTTTTTTGGGCCAAAAATTTAAGACCAAAGGGAAAAATTTTTTTTTTGATACACATCCCCGACTCAAAAATCACGGGTCTAGAAGCTTTTTCATTTCTGGGAGATGCTGAAAAAAAAATTTTTTTAAAAAAACCCATAAAAAAGGGGGGCCAGTTTGAAAACCGACCCAAAAAAAGCCAAGGGGATTTTTTTAATTTTTAAAAACAGTGTGTACAATTTAAATTTTTCGGCATTAATACCTTTTAAAAAAAGCCTTTTGGAAATAGCGGCCATTTTAAACTTCCAAAACCCCGGGGAATTTGTATAGGGGGATAGTTTTTTTCCGGCCCTTTTTAACATTTTCCCCCAAAATTTTCCCGGAAAAAAAATTTTTCCCAAAAAAAAACCCCCCCCAAAGGGGGAAAAACAAAATTTTTTTCCTGAAGGATACCCCGAAAATTTTTAAAAATTTTAAAAAGGGGTTTTTAAAAAAAACTCAATTTTACCAAAACACCTTTCACTACCCCAAAAAAACCTCAATGCCATCCCCAATTACAAAAAACCCCTTTGGGTTTAAAAAAACCCATGGTTCCCAAAAACCCCAAAACCCCGGGGCCCCCGGGCAACTTTTTCCCCCCGAAAAGCAACTGCGTCAAATTTTGGCCCCTTTTATTTTAAAAAAAAAAATAATTATAATTTTAATTTTAAAAATTAAAAATTCCTTCGTTAATAAAAATTTTTTAAAAAAAAAAATCTTTAAAATTATGGGGTTTTTTCCTCTCGCTTTTTGAAAAAATATTTTTTTCCCAACACTTCCCGGGAAAATAATTTTTTTTGCTCTTGGTTTCAAAAACCCCCCCCCGCTGCGGTGGGTTTGTTTTCGGGACCTGCGTTTCGGGATCCCTTTTCCCCTTTTAAAAAAAACTTTCCAAAACCCCTTTCTTTGATAGGGCCCAACTTTTTTTTTTTTCCCCCCACATTTTTTAAAATTTTTAAAAAATTTAAAAAACCCCCAAATTTTTGGTAACTATACAAAATTTTTTTTTACCCAAAAGTTAACAAAAAACTAGTAACATATTCGGGCCCCCCCCCCGTTTTTAAAATTTTTGAAAAACCCTTTTTAAAAAAAACCCATATTTTTTGTTTTTTTAAAAGTTTTCGGGAAAAAAAAGCTTAAACCAACCCCTTTTAAATTTACTTTTTTTATTTCTTGACCTTGTTGTCTGCTTTTTCTTCTAAAAATACAGAAACTTTTTTTGCCTGCAAAATAATTACCCCCTACCCCGTAAAAAAGAGAATTTTTAAAATTTTTTGCAAAAGGGGGTTTTTAAAAAAATTTCCGAACCCATGAAAATTGGAAAATTATTTTTGTATCAATGGGGGGTTAATTTTACGTCCCCTGATTTTTTGTCTAAAGGTTTTTTATTTTTTTTAAAAAAAGGGTTTTTCCTTTATTTAGAAAAAAAACCATAGAATTATTTTGGGGGGAAATACCAGTGAAAATTAAATAGTATATTCCAAAATATTTATGAAATTTTTTTTGAGAACCCTTTTAAAAAAGGGAAAAAAGGGGAATTTTAAATTTTTTTTTTTTAAAAAAAATTATATATATATATATATATATATATATATATATATATATATATATATATATTTTTTATATATATTTATATATAAAAATTAAAAATTAAAAAATTATTAAAATTTATACTAAAAAAAATGTTTTAAAATTTTTAAAAAAAAAAAGAAATTTAAAAACCCGGGGTTAAAAAATTTTTTTTGGTTAAATTTTGGCAATCTTTTAGGTTTTGTAAAAATTGAAAAAAAATTTTAAAATCTCCCCAAAATTTAAAAATAAAAAATTTATTAAATATTAAATTTAAAAAATTTTTATATTATATCTTTTTAAATAAAAATATTTTTATTTATAAAAATTTTTATAAATTTTAATAAGGGAAAAAATTTTAAAAAACAGGGGGGGGAAAAAATTCCCTCTCAACTTTTTTTTTAATTTTTCCCCCTTTAAAGGGGGATTTTAAAAATTTTTTTTTAAAGGGGTTTTTTTTTAAAAAAAATTTTTTTTTTAAAAATAAGGTTTAAAAAGGGAGGTTTAAAAAATTTTTAAAAAAAAATGGTTTTTTTTTAAATGTTTAAAATTTTAAAAAATTTAAACAAAAAACAAATTTGTTTTTCTAAGAAATTTCCACCAAAAAGTTTTTAATAAAATGTGTGGGCCCCCAATTATATTAAAGAATCTGGAAAAAAAACCCCAAATTTTTTTAAAATTTTTTCCCCTTTTTGGGGCCCTATTATCGTACTGCTTGTTTTTAAAAAAAAAATAAAATTTTTATTGTTGAATCCAAAAACCATATTGTGTGAAAAAGGAATTTTTTTAAAATTTTTTTTTTGTTAATGGTTTTAAACGCAAATTTCCCCAACTAAACTATTTTTTGTTATTAGTTTCAATAAAAATTTTTAAAAAAGTCCCCTTTTAAGTTTTCCCTTTTTTTATCTTTTTTAAAAATTTTAAAAATTGGAAGGGCCCTTCAAGCCTCATTTTATTGTTGTGGGCCCCAAAAAAAACCGGGGAAAAATAGGTGAACTCTAAATAAAAAACCCCCCTTTTTGCCCATTAGCCTATTATGCCCCTTTTTTTTTTTTGAAATTTGAAACAAAGGCCCCGAAATTTCTACCAATTTTTCCAAACCTTTATTATTTTTTTTGTATGTCCCGGGATTGTATTTTTTTTTATTTTGGGCTGTTTCCCCCCTCCCGAAAAGCCCAGGTTTAAACTTTTTGACCCCCTTTTGCTGTGTTTTCTTGATAACGGGCCTTAAAAATTCTACTTTACTTTCCCCCAGAAAAGAACATTAGCTCTAGTTTTTAAAGGATTGTTAGCGTTTTCGGGGCATGTGTTTTGGTATGGGGGCCAAAAGATTTTGTGTTTTTTTGGGAACCCCTTTTTTTTTTTTCCCGCCTTTTTAATAGTCCGGGGGGCCCTTTTAAAAGGCGAACCATTTTCCCCAATTTTTTTCCTTTTTTGAAAACCTTTGCCCAAAAAAAATATTTTTTAAAATTGTTACCAAAACAAATTTTTTTCCTTTAAATACGACATATTGAAAAAAAAAGCCAAAAAAAAATAACTTGTTTAATTTTAAATCTTAGTACTTTAAAGATCGATTTTAGGGAGGCAACGGCCTTTTGGTATAACTTTCTTTTTTAAAAGTTAATAAATGGAAAAAATCCTGCCTCCTTTTTTAAAGAAATTTAACCTGAACCCAGGTCAAAAAAACCAATTTTAAAATACCCCCAAATACATATTACCCCCTTTTAGGGGTTTTTCGGTAAAAATTCAATTTTTTTTTTTTTCCTTAAAAAATTTTTTTCAAGTTTTACTTCCTCGGACTTCCCCCCTAATTTTGATGAGTCAAAAAATAAAAGTCTTTTGTAGCAAAATGGGCAATTTTAAAATCAAATTGATTAGATTAGATTATTTAGGGAAGGAAAAAAATGACCCCCACCACACAACCTTACTTTTTTTGGGGTTTTCTCCTATCATTCTTTAATACCTTTGGGGCCGTCTTTTTCTAGACTTCAGAGTCTTGATACGGCCCCCATATATTCCCTCTAGGCCCCCCCAAGCCTAGAAAACCCTAACCACAAGTGCTTACGTGGCCCCCACTTTTTAGTCAGTTTCTTCAGCCTCCTGGCAAAACTTACCAGGCTATCCTCCCCCCTGTCTATTCTTTGCAGGTGCTTGTTGAGTTGCAATGCCCTTTAGTTGACCTACCGATATCCTTAAAGACCTTACGACTGTGGCTCAGAAGGTCCGAAGTAAACTTGGCAAGCAGGTCTTAATGATCTGCTTTGCTTGTCGTTGTCCTGGTGTTTGTACCCACCAGCTTAAAATCTCTGTCTACCCAACTTTTAATAAATGCTTTAAAGAGGCCTGCCGAGATTCCACAGAATGGCTCGGGCTTATCATTTCCATGGCTGATCCTCTTTTGGCTAGGTCGTCGGCCACTTCGTTACCTGGGTGGCCCTCGTGGCCCGGGACCACTACCGTAAGTTTGTTTGCCAAGCCGACTTTTTCCAGGGCGTGTATACAGTCCCCACTAGTTTGGAATTAACTTTTGGAGAACTGATGGCCTTCAGGGCCCTTGGCTCTCTGAGTAAATGACGATGTGTTTTCCCCTTTTCTCCCTTTTTTTTTAAACCGCACGGCTCAATGCATTATTGCTGCGATTTCCACTTGGAAAACCGTGGCGTGTTTACCAAGACTTAAGGTTATCTTTCTCTAGGCTTGCCTCCACAGCTCCTACTCCCTTGTTGGTCTTGGAGCCATCGGTATACCAGATATGATCGGCTTTGATTGGAGGGCCTTCTTTCCAGTCCTTCCTATCTGGTATGACAATCCAAAAGTGTCTGTTAAAGATGAAAAGGGAGGTTGACCTGTCTGATGGCATCTCAAACATTGAGCCGACCTTTTGGTCCTCCTCTATTTCCCATATTGTGTCATTTGGTGTCCTATAATTGGACTTTGACCTCGTTTGAGTCTATAGAGTACCGCCTTTACTTCTCCCTGTATGTAAATGTGGAGTGGCGGCAGGTTTAGCAGCACTTTTAGGGCTGCGGTTGGGGTTGTTCTCATAGCTCCCCAATATCGAAGATACATTATATAACTTTCTTAATTTTTTTACAGGTAATTATAACACTTATGCAAATTTACATAGTCGAGCCGGTGTAGTGGCTAGCGTACCAGCCTTTTACCGTGGAGATCCGGGTTCGATTTCCACATTGTCCATTGAACTTTTTTATAGCTCGCTCCCTTACTAGGCAATAGCAAACCACCGTGTAGTATATCTGCCTAGCAATCCCCATCGCAGTGTGCTTTGGAAGACACGTTAAGCCGGAAAAAACGCTGAAACCTTTTATGTATTATCACACTGTGTGCGTCAGGCCGCAACTTGGCCTGGCGCACTACCCTTGAACAAACCTATGAATTGAATTAATCGTATATGGGTATTTCTGTTATACATAATTACCATATTATATGGATTTGTTGAAAAATTCCACCACAAAACATAGTTAAACCAAAAATTTCTTTTTGATGCCAAACAGACAACTCATGTTGCGAACGCATTTTAGCAAATAAACTCTCCCCGATTATAAATCGAGGCAAATTACTTTTGGATTGTTCGGATCTCAAAACTTTCGACGTTAAATTCCGCTGCAGCGTTCGGTAATTAGTACACATTTACGATGATGATGGTTTCACTTAAAATTACTTCTCTTTAATATTTTATCCGTCTTTATGATGCTTTAGTTGCTCATTAATTAATTAAACTTTTATAATTATTTATCGGGCTTTAAACCGCTAGTTTCTTTATAGACATAACTACCCACGCGAACTCCCATAAAAGATTTTCAAAACTCGTTGGCCTTTTTAGCGCTTTTAGGAAAATTTTTTTATTTTAAAATTTTTAGAACGAATTTATACGAGGACAGGACAAATTTTTTTAAAAATTCCATTCGTGCCGCGAAAATTGGATCCAATTTGGGGTTCGGGGCATAATGTTTTTCTGAAAAACGGTAAGAGTTATTGATAATTTTCAAAAACTATATAAAAGCAAACACTTTAATCTAGGCTTCTGCTGTAATAGTTTTTTTAAAATTTTGGGTTTAGTTTTTAATATTTCCTTGAGTGAAAGTCACCCCAAAATCGGTTATGTTTAGATACTATTTCTCTTAACTCGATCATATGTCAAAAATCCGTTCCAACCGCCCTTCCTAAAAATGGCGTATAATTTATGTCATTTAAGTAAAATTAGTTACCGAAAAACGTTATCTCCTGTAGGCCTGCAATCGAAAAAAAACATCGCATCGATACACCGAATTTGGAAGAACCCAAATAAAATATAATATTTTTAATGCGGTATACGAAAATTTGGTAGGGAGTTTGTTAGTCTCCGCCCACCGTCCCCGCGTCATTTCGCCCACCCTAAGGTGTGGCGTAAATGACTCTTAAGAGTGCAGTAATTGTCAATGTCAAATGTATAAAATTTAGCCATATTTGCTGTGCAGGTGTCCCATTTTCAAAACTTTTATAGGGTATCTCCGTAATTGTTAGTGATATCAACAACGTTATATGGGCATCATAAGCTATTTCTAAGTCAAACTTAAATTGGCAAAATAAAAATTTAAAAGTTTTCGCTAGTTTAGAGATGCGGGGAAAATCAAAAAAATGCAATTTTAGAATGACCTATGTTTTCTCAATTAAAATAGATAAAAAAACGTTTTATACAAAATTTATTTATAATATTGTTAAATAATCCGTCGTTTTTAGAATAAGTATACGGGATCAGGAAAAAAGTTATCGGAGCTAACATTTTTTAAATGAAACCCTAACAAGAAAGCCCCCTTATTAAATTATTCTTTTTATAAAAAAATTTTTTTTTAACAATTTTTTAAAAAAAAAAGGGAGTTTTTAAACAATCTTACTCCGTATGCCAAATTAAAGTTTTTTTAAAAAGGGTTTTTTATCGCTATACAGTGTGTCCAAGATAAGAATAAACAGCATGGGGATCTCCGAAACGGTAAGAGATAGGTGGGTGGGTTAAATTTGGCAAAGTTGCGTATTGGGGAGCTCAATAATATACCGGTACAAAATTAAAGTTATATTTTGTACTTCCGGAAATTTGGCGAAAAAAATGAAAGTTAACAAAAGTCTAAAAATACATTCTCATTGGAACTTTTTGTGTGGTGTAGATATAACAAATCTGAAACGTCATTTCCTCACAGCCAAGAATAAGTACCTGTCAAAAAAATGAGTATAGAGCTGAACTGATTAGGGGCATGTGTCTTCTTAATCTCAGACAACGGAAAATCAACGGCACCAACAATTGCCATCAAAAAACCAAGTTGCCTCTAAATAATTGTAATTCTACCATTAATTGTAATGTTAAGACAATTTAAATTAAAAAAATTAAATAATCAGGAAGCTCTACAGAGTAATCTTCCCTTACCATTGTGACCGCTGATTACACCATTTCCTTAAAATTAAATGGAAATGTGTACAAGCATTTCACTCTCTTGGTCCTCATTTTGCTTGGCAATGACGACGTGACGATGTCCTAGGTCTTCAAGGTCCTCCAGACTTCTTAGCCTCTTTCAACTATAGATCTACGTAGTGGGGAGGGAAGTAGTGGATGTAATTTCACTCCTCGAGTTCTGGTTTCAGCTGATTTCATCTTACTAACACCTCAAATTAAATAATTGTTGTTTAAAAGATTGAGTGCAAATAATTGAAATTTAACTTCTTATTATAATAATTTAAAAAATCTAATTATCTGACTATTTTTTAATTTTTGTTTTTCTTACGCTTGTGGAAAAACAAATTTTCGCACTCAACTGCCGACTAAGCAGTGTGAAAAAAGTAGATTTTCCACACTTGTTAAAAAAATAGCTATTTATTTAAAAATGATTACTGATAGACAGGTAAGGCTTCAAAATGTATTATTTCTTTCAACCTACGCTAAATTAAAGAAACTGTAGGTGCCTGGATGAAACCATAGATTTTGTTTCATGCGATATCATTTTTGTTACATCAAAATATTTTTATTTAAAAAGGGATAATGATAGACAGGTGTAGTTGAAAAATATCTTTTTTTTTTAAATGTAGCCTTAATGAAACTAGCTAAAACAACCCTGAGTGGCTGAAAATAAGTTGTAGATTTTTATTTCCACCGATCTCACTTTTTGTAACATCAAAATTCAACTTTTTGAAACAACTGGTTTGCAGTATTTCTATCATTTATCAGCTGTCTTAACTAAGATAACAAGTAATTATTTTTAATAAAGTAAATAAAAGTGTCAACAACAAACAACACAGTGTTACATTTTAGGGGCGTTAATATCTGTAAAACAAATTTGTTATTTCAAACTAAACAGATAAAAAAACCTAAATAAGATTTATCGTTACAGAATTCGATTAGCTGTATCTATATGTTAGAAAGGGTAAAGATCTTTTTAAATTAGCTGACTGATTGATTGATTGTATTTTTGAGGTAAGCTAACTTCTGCGAGATAGTGTCAATATACTAATGCACTTGAAATATTTATCTTACGAAAGGAGAAAAAGTTAGTAATACACAAGAACTCTTCAATAATTTATGATTATCACTGATTAACTGAAGGTAAAGTAGGAACCTAAAACAGGTCCAATTAATTAAATTAAACCTGAGATGGGCCAATAAAAAATGATAATTTGATTATTTTTAAAAATTTTTAAAAGGTGGTTCAACATTAACCATAGCACTCCAGTGTTATTGGCGAATAATTTTTCAAAGGGGTCTCTGGAAAAACTTTTAAAAAAATTTTATTATGGTATTTTTTGACTTAAAATAGGGCGATTTAAGTAATTTATATCCGATATTCGGGTTTTCCCCCGTGAAAAAAAATTTTTTTCCCAAAAATTTTTATTACACTTTTTTAATTTAAAAAATTATAAATTATGATTTTTTGTTAGACATATAAAACTTAGTAATATAGAGGTCAAATTTTATTATACCCCCCTTTTTTATTTTTTTTGTTTAAAAATTTTTATTTTTTAAAAAAATTTACGAAAATCTTATGGGTTTTAAAAAAAATTTTAAAAAAACCCCCTTTTTTTAAATTTAAATTTCTTAACATTGAAATTTTAAAATATTATTTTTTTTTTTTGTTTTTTAATAAAAAATAATAAAAATTTCATAAAAATTAAATTTTTTTTTAAAAATATTTTATATATATATATTTTTTAAAATAAAATATTTTATATTTAAATATATATATATATATATATTTTTTTTAAATTATAGTAATGGCTTTTAGTTTTTAAAAATGCTTTCCCAATTTAAATAATAGAGAGCTTAAATAAATCAAGTTGATTTTAAAAAAAAATTTTCTGAAATTATTTCTTAAAAAATTAAAAACTTAAGATAAGAATAATACATCGCCAGCCTTTCGGTTGAGGCTGTGGGAAAAAGGGGGAATAAAATGAGGACAGTTTACACTGAATAAGGTTTTTTGGGAATTTTTTCCATACCGTCCCCATTTTTTTACTATCCCCTGACCCCACAGCATCGTCGGCAACGATTGGGATGGAGAGGGAGATACTCAAATGGAATATGGAATGGAACTCAGTCGTGTTCGGGGATGAGTCCTGGGTTCTGTTTGGGGAACAGATAGCCGTGCAAGAGTAAGAAGGAGACTGGTGAAAGAAAGGGACGTCCAATTTTCATCGAACGGCATATTAATCCCCCTGTGGGTGTTATCGATTGGGGTGTCATTGCTTACGGCAGCTCACGATTAGTGTTCATTTAGGGGAGCTTGACTGCCCAGCGCTATATTTAAAAGTTTTTTAACCCTTTTCCCTTTTTTGGGAAACATAGCAGATCCACTTTTTTATTAGGGGGGAAAGCGGACCTATGTCGCACTGTTAGTTTTCATTTTAGAAGCGTCCGGGGTAAATCTGCTTCAGTGGCCCCCTGATCTCCAGACCTTTTCCTCCGTTGAAAATGTAGGAAAAGGGAAAATTTACGACACCCCTTTACAAACATTGGGGCCCCTACGGGAAAACCCAAAATTTGGGTGGCCTGGGACAATACACTATAAAGACGTTAATCTCTAATCCAATCAATTTATTAAAGGATATCTTAGCTATTTTTCGAAATTTTTAGTCCAAATTTTTAAAAACTTTTTATTTATCAGTAGACCCAAAAAAAGTAAAAGTATGCTCAAAACTACAAAAAAATTTCCCACATGTAACATTCGAAAAACGTCGGCTTTTTTAAAAAATTTTTAAAAAAAATCTTTATAAGATTAAAGTAACCTTTTTAAAGGGGCCGGGGTTTTTTGAAGGTCCCCGGGAAACTGCGCAAAAAAAAAAAAGGTTTTAAATGAGGTTCACATTTACTGTTTTTCGTTTTTTTTAAATTTTTTTTTAGTTTATATTATCTAGTTTAAGCGGTACCGGGGGAGTTTCCCCAAAAAATTTAAAAAACATATTTTTTTCCTTAACCAGACTTTATAAAATCCACAATTTAGACCACGGGTTTAAAAAAAAGAGAAGTATAGATAATCCTACAATATAATACAAGGCTTAAAAGAAACAACAATCAGATTAATGTCACATTTGAATATTTCTTTGTTTTAAAATTAAACCCTGTCTAATTTTAGATCTCAGTATTTAAAGGCGGGGTTTTTTGGTATGATTTAAAAAGACTATTAGTATATCTACTGTGCGTTATACATTTCAAAAATACCTTTTTTAAGCTAAAAAAATTGAAATCATGTAACACTGTTCCCCTTTTTCCTTTAAAACAGGAGATTTAGGGTGAGTTGAAAATGACTACTCATTGATATAAGGACTCACGTGGCGGTACGGCAAGGAACAGTCTATTACCCAAACTATACAACCTATATCCCCTACTTCCCCAAAATTTCCCCGAATACAAAAATTGCATTATTCGCAGATGATGCTTTCTATACCCCTCATTTGCATCAAACGCCGCAAGACAACAACTCAGACTCATCTTCCTATCTACGCCCTTTGGGTTGAAAAGTGGAAGATTATTTGAAAAAGACAAATTTATGATTAAACTAAAAGCTTACTCATAAAAAAATCAACATTTTTTAAAAATAAACGAGACATACATTCAACCTCTAAGACCCTTAAATCCGGTTACTATTGACTATCGATTCATTCCAACAACATATCACCATTTTATTGCAAAAAGGTTTAAAGCGGATGCATAATTTCTATGATTTTTCCCCCAAAATGCTGCTTGTCCCCCTAACAAATTTTTTATTACAAACAATTATTGCCCAAAAATAACCGCTGCACCAGTCTGGGAAATATTTCCCCAAATCTTGAGAATACAGAATATCAAAAAAAAGTTTTGTTGCGAACGTCCTCCGGGCGTTACGAAAGGAATAATAATTTCACGACTGAACTGACACGCCAAGAATAGATAAATATTCTTTTTTTTGGTAGACAAATTTATAAAACAATGCCCCCAAAATTTTTCACAAGATATGACGCGGCCGAATCACATACATAACACAAAACTACTATTTAAAAGAAATTTTTGATGAATTATTCCTTTTTTTTCCCCATCCAAATTTTTTAAACCCCTCCTTTTCTAAAATCACAACAAATCCAAGACACTGACAAAACAAAGGTACAAACCAAAAACGAATGAAGAATGTATGATGAATAAATAGAATTAATGGGGAGTGAATTTAAATAAAATAAAGAATAAATCAAAGTACCAGACATTTAAAACAATAAGGATGTTTAAAGCAGACCTGACGTTGCTTTCTTGTTCCGATGTAAAATAAGGGGTTTTTGAACTCTCCCCAAAAAATAAATTAATGAAAAAATAATCCAAAAAAACCCCATCATACCAAACTCCCAATTGTTTTAAAGATTACTAGTTGAAAAAAGCTAACTTTCCATGAACCAATCTTTCCACCTACTCCCGGGTTCCTGCCCCAACCCTCCCTGGTTGCTTTAACTCCAAAGCCTAAAAAAAGGGTTTGCGGTGCACTTTTTAAATATCGCTTGTTTTTTTGATGTAAATATGTATATGGTAGATGTTAGTGGTTAAAAAGTGTTTAAAATTTTAAATTTTACAGGGTATAAAAAAATGATGCTGGATTTTTAAAGGGCGATAGTGGAGCTCGAAAAAGTCAAAAAAACCAAAAAAATATGGGTTAAAATAAACTGTTTTCAAATATGGCCTTTTAAAGTTTAAAAAAAATTGGCAACACCGCGCCTGTTTCATCGAAGGGTGACGTTTTTTGGGGGGTTTTGCATTTTACACTTTTTTTTTTTTAAAGGGGAAAGTTTATTTATATACAAATAATAAAAATTACTTTTTGCAAATTTTTTTTGATATTTAATTTTTAAAATTAAAAAATGTAAAAACAATAAATTTTTGTTTGGTTAATATTTGTATTTAAAAAAAAATTGTACTTATACAAATAGGCT
>JAHBCN010022880.1:0-12982 GCA_019359885.1 Listronotus oregonensis
TTTAATTGTTAAAATAACTTGATCAAAAAATTGAGGAATTATCCTGATGATTTTTTTAGGATCTGAAGGGAATGTGATTCTACTCTTTGAATCTGCTCCGGAAACAAACTGTAGTCACAGCCAACCTTTTTACCTTTTTCTATTGCTATGTCCTTCATTTCAGACAGGATGATCGTCATTATTAAAAACGAGTGCTGTGATAAAATACGTGTTGTAATAATAGCTATTTATAGTACTAGTGTGTTATTATACATATAAGTCACGCGAGACTTGTAATGTAATAACATACGTGTTTCATACAATATTTTATCCAAAACTGTCACATTATTATAATATAAAGTTGAAGTAAGATACATAGAAAAGATCCTTAAAATAAAAAAAAAACTGTAGTATATTTTTAATTTGTCAGATTATGTGACATAGTAAATAACAGGTGAATTTTTCTAGTAACAATGTAATTTTTCAAAGAAGAATGCGGTTTTGTAACTAAGGTGATTGTTTATTTAAAAAAATTTGATGTTTGTCAAGAACTGAAAAAGTCCTAGAATGGAAAACTCTCAAGTTTAAAAAGGAATTGGGGAAGAAGCTAATAGAGCAATAACCAACCTGATCACAGAGAAATCAAGACAGCTTTGCCCTAGTGATGTCTGGCTGTCTGTTATTAATAATTTTTACAATAAGGAATTTCGTGAATTGGAAGTGTAGATAAAAAAGGCATTTAATTGGTAAACAAAGAAGTTTTACTGGCATATTTCTTATATTTAAGTAAGAAACTTGTCCTTCGGCATTATGGATGAAATATTCCATGGTAAAAACAACCCTTAAGATATATAAGAACATCGATATCTCCAGATATGAAAAAATTTTAGCGTTCCTTAAATCAAAATCCAAAAATTATACGTCTACGAGGGCCAAAGTTTTAGGAAGAGCTGAAATCGAGCAATTTTTACAAGAAACTTCTAATGAATATTACCTCTTAGCTAAGGTAGGCATTTTGTTTTCCATTATAGTTACCTTTTTACGCTTTACGGTAAACCCTATTGAGTTAGTGAGGCAGTATTTAAAATTACGACCAAAAAATATACCCACCAACAGTTTTTTTCTAATTATTAGAAAATGAAGTGTGTTGGTATAAATAAAATTTCTTAAATATCAAATGCTGTGGCAAAATTTTTGGGATTGCCTGACTCTAATTTATATACTGGTCATATGATTACGCCGCACATCAGCAACCCTCCTGGCGAATGCCGGAGGGGACCTCATAACCCTCAAACACCATGGTGGATGGAAATCATCCACCGTGGCTAAAAGCTATGTTGACGAATCAATTGCAGAAAATACAGGGTGAGCAATCTCAAGCTGTCGATAATGCAGGGAAAAACATAATTTCCGTGAATGTTCCCGAAAAAAGTGTTACCGGTGCTGATGCTAATCTTAACGGTAATTTCAAAATTAATGTAAACATTAGTATAAACAATAAGCAGTAGCACATAAGTTTAGTTATAGTATAGTGTAGTGGTAGCAAAAACTAATGTTGTTTTGATTGTAATATTAAATTTGTTTAACATGTTGTTTTGGAACTTGTTTTATATGATTTTTTGTAATAAAGCAATGTTAAAAGCACTATGTATTGGATTGATTTTAGGACATCGTGCTAGTAAACTTCATAACTCACTTGTGAGATAAAATCTATAACTCACTACTTTATCTCACTAGTGAGTTATGGGTCACTTTATTCGTCTAAAGTTAGATCTATAATAGACGTATAATATGACAGTTTTGGATAAAGGTATTAACTCCCACTTAATACGTGAGTTAAGAGCTCCTGTATGTATGAAAATAACATAGACATGGTTAAATAATAATAATAATTATAAGTCAGCCCGAAATATCGTTAGTCTATGGATATTACACATACGATTACATAAAATAACAATATAATACCTAAACAACATAAAGTAACTAGCAATAAATGTCAAGATTTAAAAATAAAACTTTAATCTAGTAGAAAATTCTCGCATAAATGTCAGCATTTAAAACAAAGATAACTATCGGTAACAATGTTTTTCAGAGAAAATTGTTCTTTATTAAATATTTTAATGGCTTTATTTCCATTTAATCTCAGTTTTCTAATGTACGAGAGCTTGTCATTACATGTTTATCTTATTGCAGAAAAATAAGTCATTTTAAAAATAATTCTTAATTAACATATTTTTAAGGGCCTCTTAACCCCTCTACTATCTTTCTGCAGGCTATTAAAACCTTTTAAAAAAACAAGTTCTGCACAGTTTTTGATTCAAGCAAAATTTTTGCCTCCAATAAGTTTAAAACATTATTGTTTTTTTTTTCTTTATTTTTTTTTGGTTTTGTGCTTTCAGTTACATACTGATATTCCCTTCAATTTTTTGGAAACTTTCCCATTAATGTAATATGATTTTTAATTTGACGATTAAATAAAAAAATTAATTAAATAAAATTATAAAGAATTGTATATTTTTCTCTCACAAAAGACATTTATTATTATTAAATTTATTTATTAGATTAAATTTCTGTCAAAAAGTGCTAATTACGTCGGAATAATAATACCATTTTATTAAATGTTTCTGTAAAAAACTTACGTGCAGCCGTATCAAGGCTTTTCAAAAGCTCTGAATTGTATGGTTACGTCCATGCTGATTTGCATTCTTTTCAACGTTAAAGAATTTTAACCTTCAATTAAACGCAGACAATGTAACAAAGCTTTTTAGAAAATTCTTTTTAGAAATTTTTTTGTTAAAAAATAAAATAATTAGGTTTGTGTTTAAAAATAATTCTTAAAAAAAAATAAATTTAAAAGAAGTTTTTCAAAATATATTATCAAACCCGGGTTACCTAAAAATAAATACTTGCGGACTAAAAATAAATGCTTTAGTCCTCCCAAACAGGGACTAAAAGGACAATTTAATTTCAAGGAACTAAATGCTACTACACAATTCATCACATGTTGTTTATTTAATAACAATTTTATACCGGTATCACAGCACAACTAAGAAAGAGCAGGACAACTTCATGAATTGGCGGGAAGGTCCAGTCATTTTTCTCATGCAGGTTTAGCCGCCATTTTGCTGGGATATGATCTGTCTTCTTTATTTAAATCGTTATCGTTTCGTGCGCGTTTCTTTCGTGTTTTGTGCTTAAAAAAATCAAAGGCGCCGCCTGGGAGACATCGTACTGTCTGTTAACTATGATAACAACTAACCAGAACTAACCACAACTCTTAGCATTCTTGAAGCCATTTAAAAAAATAGTTTTATTAATGATCTCACGCTTACAGGAAAGCTTCCTTCTCTTACCCACCGACCGGCTGTAGGTGATCCGTCGCTCTTTTTTATGTATTTTCACTGTTCCGAGAAGTCGGTCAGTATAATTCCTCTTCTGGCAGCTCCCAATAGAGCAACACGTAGTGCCACTTTTATGCATCCTTTTACAGTCTACCTGGAGGGGCTTCGATCTTCCCACTTTGTTCGTTCCTTTATTCCTAGAGTGTCCAAACTATGGAATCTGATACCCGCAGAAATTTTCGCTTTTCCTCAAATCTCCAAGTATCTAAGGACAGTATAAATAAACTTCCTTTTACCACACTTAAGACACCTACGGTATGTGAGTAGTCAGGTCTTTAGCTTTTATGAACTGTCTTAAGATAAAAAAGACATAAAAAATTGACTTTGTTTAATTCTCGTTACATGTAATGATGTAATGAAGATAAAACAAATTATGCAGCAGCAGTCCCTTTCCTACAGAAAACTTAAACAAAACAAACACATTATAATGCACAGTATAAATTTATAATCCCACTGCAATGAAATTTCTTAGAAATTCGGAACCAATTTTATAACTACACTTATTTTTAATCAAAATATTAAAGTTTACATTACGAGGTAAATAAAGCTGCTCATTTGGGATTATTTTTCGCATTAATGCACAGTTGGGAAAAACATGTCAAGGCTCTATTTTATTGTTTACGTTAAAAACACGAATGAAAGTTTGTTTTATGCATGTTATTAAATCTCGCAAAACAATAGTGTAGACATGTTAATCAGAGTTTCGCTATTAAAAAAGTTTAAACGATTTTACGTTATTTGGTTCTTGTTTAATAAAGTACGTGTTTTTTCAAGGTTTTATTAGATAGATACACAGGTGGATTTTCTCAAATTTTAGCCAAAACCTACAGATTCGGCTTTTCTTAAAAATTAAATAAAATTAAAATATAGGGTTAACAAAGTGTTTTTTATGTAATTAAAAAAAAAAAATCATCATCTGTGAAACGAGGTATTAACAATCAAATTGTGCGTTATTAACATTGTCGATATCTGTCATGTATGAAAACCATGCATTTATTTAGGAATATCTCGAAAACGGTTTTTACGATATTTTTTTAAAATTTATGCATTTGATGCAAAGTGATGAAAAATTTAGAAAGAAGACCCTAAATTTTTTGAAAAATATATTGATTTTTGAAAGTTTACTAGGTGTGTTTATTATTAAGAAATAGTGTATACTATTTTATTCTTTTTTTTTACGTAATCGCCCTTATGGAAGGTGTATTTTAGGACTAGGTGGGTTCAAAAAGTGTAAAATATAACTGTGTACAGTCTCTTACAAAAATAATATTTTCAAGCATTGAGAACCTGTAACTTTTGGTAAAGTGTATGCAGAGATATTTCGTTGAATTTTGACGGCAATAAAATCTAAATTATCTTTTAGGTCATAAACAGACCCGAAAACTGTAATATTGGCGGTCAAAGCCGGAATTTGAAATTTAATTTACCTGCACTGCCCAAATATCTAAATATAATATAATAGTCCTAACTAAAGTTTTATGGTTTTAAGTCTGTTATCTTTAATAATTTGTTTTTTTTTTAATCCCTAGACATTAAAATCCGTAATGATTGATTACCTATACTAAGTTTTATTTGATTTATTTACCTATATTTGTGGTGATTAAAGATTAAGCAGGTTATTTCCTAGGGTCTAATATAAGTAGGAAATAGAGTGTCATAATTTCAGTTCTTATTAAGCTGTTTACGAGTTAACTTACGTTACTATTTGTGCTATAAGCAGGTGATTTAAGCAAGTGATTTTTTTCGTGACATATATAGCGCAAAACTGTGGCAGCCATGGGCCGATTCTGATAGTGGGCCATCTTGTAGTAACACGTTTACAGGAAAGCATTTAAGTTCCGATGCTAAAGAAATAGTCGAAAATGTATACCAGTCTTTGTTATCAAGAGATTTTAGCTCTGGCGATGCTGTAGCCGAGACGTGTGCTTTGATAAAAAACACCTTTGTCTACAGTTAGGGATATAATACGAAAACCCATAACTTCCAGGAAAAAGCAAAGTGACTCCGGCTCCTTGAAATGTGTGGATAAAAGTGATTTGGATCTATTAAGAAGAAAAATTATAAAATGTATGAAGGACAAACAATACCTACTTTGGTTTCCCTAAGAAAAAGACTAATTAAAGACGAAACAAATATTTCTTGTAGCGTATCTAGCTTAAGGAACATTTTACTTAAAATGGGTTTTAAGTATAAGACAATTAATAAACGTCAAGCAATAATGGAATCTCAACGCTTACGGGAATGGCGTTATCGATGTTAAATTGCTATAAGACAATATAGGGATGAAAATCGACAAATAATTTACCTTGACAAAACATGTTTCGACACTCATGATACTGCACAAAAAGGTTGGAGTGACTCCTCAAGAAATTGTAACACCAAATTACCCTCAAATAAAGGCAAGAGGATAACAATAATACATGCAGGCTCAGAAAATGGCTTCGTTCCGAACTGTCTGCTGATGTCAGCTAAAAATATAGCAGATTCTTCTCTGGATTACCACCAAGAACTGTTTGAGAATTGGGTTGAGTACCGGCTTCTTAAAAATATTCCTAAAAATAGTGTTATTATTATGGATAATGCTAGTTATCACAGTCGTCAAGTAGTCAAGTTGCCTAGTTCCAATAGTACTAAAGCAGAAATTAAAAATTTTATGTTGGATAATAATATATTTTGAAGAGACTTACACAAAGCGAGACCTCTTGGAAGTATTAAAAGCTTTTAAAATAAATAAAGAATATGTGTGTGATGAACTCGCAATGGAAAATGGACATACAGTGTTGCGTCTACCCCCGTACTATTGTGTTTTTAACCCGATTGAACATATATGGCATCAATTAAAATCGAATGTTCGAAGAAATAATACTTCCCCAACATTAAATACATCTGTAGTGGAATTAATAAAAAGTGTAGTAAATGATATTACTGCTGATAGTTGGAAAAACTCCATACAGCATGTTATAAAGGTGGAGAATTCTTACGTGTCTATGAATACCAATGTTCAGCCATTAATAATAAGTTTAGACAATGATAGTGATAGTGAAACCGAACTTAATTTAGAGTAAGTTAGAATAAATTAGCAAATTTTTGTATTTTATATTATGCTCCTATTCTAATATTAGTTTTATTTATGTGTCTAGCTTAAATTTTATTAAACTCGTTTTTCGGTACTTATTAACGCTTTGCCAATAAAATATTATTCTTTATTTAATTAGTAAGTTTTATTTAAAATTCTATTTAATCTCATTCTCAAGCCGACCCTGTCCCCTTTATGGCCCCTTGATAAGGTCGGACCTTACACAATGGGGCTTAATCCTATGATTTATTTATGGTGGCAAAAGCCAACGGTATTTCTTTAATTTTACTTTATATCGTACTTGATCTTATTTGGAACAGCGCTAAATTTGTAGTCCATTTAAAATACTGCATCACGAATTAAACTAAAATAGGCAAAAATATAATAATCCGTACTGGTACTAGTCCCAGCCCATTCAACAATCAATTTTTGTCAGAGAGGATGGCGAGTTCGGCGCGGATGGTTTAGAAGAGACGAAGGTAAAAGATGTTCATTCCAATCTCGATTTGACTTTTAAACGGATCGGGCTTTATTTACTATAAAGCAATGCTTTTGTCTACGACTGTCTCAGTGAACTATCTTAAGCCAGTTTCTAAATCTCATTTGGAAAACAAGCTGAGGATAATGCAGATATATCTTTTACAGAACCTTAAACTAATATTTGATTCGGGGCGCCAAAAATCTTGTCCAGTTTAATGCCTTCAAAACAGAATCAGGTTCGCTGTCGCGGAAAAAGTCTGCCAGTCATTTAACTTTGTTGATGTTACTATTGAGAATAACGGTAACTGGCATAAACACATGATATTTTTAGCCTTAGCAGCTTCAAAAAAGCCCGGATTTTCCCTTCTAATCTGTATACTCTGTATTAATCTTAAATCAGATTGCCTTTAGAATATTGTTTTTATGTCTGGGAAATAGCGTCTTCTCAACTAGCCCAATCCAACTCTTGGTATTTTTAATTTTATTTAAAAAAGAGTTGTTTGTCTTGATAAAGATCACTTACATAAAAGCTTCCTTCTCTTGCCCACCGGGGCTTTAGGGGATCTATCGTTCTTTTCTCCAGAGCAATACGTAGCGCTATTCTTGTGCATCCTTTTACAATCCAACTTGGGAGGCCCGAATTTCCCACTGCGTTCCTTTATCCCTAGAGTGTCCAGACTGTGGAACCTAGTGGCCACAGGAGTTTTCCCTTCTGCTCTTAATCACCAAATATTTAAGGACCGTGTAAATAAACCGCTTCTTACCACAGTAAAACACCAAAGGTACGTTAGTACCTAGGCCTTTAGCCTTCGGAGACTGTCCTAATATAAAAAAATGATAAACCTAAAAGTAAAAATAAAAATTTATGGTAATTGTTAGTTTTCTAATAAGAAGGAGAGCAGCTTATATCAGCAACTACAATTAACACAAATGTTAAGCTAAGATGGGTTACTTTATTCTAATCTTTGGAAAAAAGTCTGATTCTAATACATTTACAATTTTGTACCTCTAAAAAACAGTTATAACAAAATTAGATTTATTTTGTTGTTTGCAAAAAAACCTAAAAAAATAAATACGACCAATTTAAATATACAGAAAGATACCCCTACGGTCACAATCTATAAAAAAATATATACCAAACACTTTCAAAGTATAAAAATATATATTTTTTAATAACCTTAATTTTAACAATGGTTAAATAGTTCTTTAGGAGTTAATACTTACTGGTATAGTGGATAACAAAGAAACAGTTTTCCATTTGTCATATTTATCGAATAAGTCCAAGCTATTTTCGTAAAAACATTAAATTTAAGGGTCTGAAGTTAGCTGCATTCAATTTAATGAGCAAAAATACCTTGAAAACCACTACCCACTTGTCATACTAACTGTATTATTTAGAGCTATTTCCTAAAAAAAAACAATACATTTTACAAAATACATATGTTCATAACTAATTGTAAATAAAAGGAAAAAACTTTAACTATTTCATGAGAATTTCCATTTTATACGGCCAGTAAAAAGATATCAAATAAAACCTTAACATCCTTAAATTTGCACAACTGGCTCGGTTTTTGTTTTAAAAAGTGTTCATTTTGTATTACTTTGTTTAAAACGTTTTACCTGATCACTTTTGGGTCACCAATTGATTCAGCGGGTCAAAAACGTATTATACCTTCACTCGCTAATAACGGCCCGTTACGGCCCACGCGACTGCCCTGAGCGACTATTGGTTTAATAGGTACTTTTTAAAAGTATATTTTGTTTTTATTTTTGTATCAAAAAATAGTTTTTTTAAATGCAAATTAAATCCTAAATTGTACAGTTCAGGGTATTTTGAATAAGTGACTCATAATACTACTAATTGTGAAGAATTTAAATACTTTTTTTCATAATATGTTATTGTACGACAGGCAATTATCCTTCGTCAAAACAGAAAAAGTATTTTGTCCCTTTTTTCAGTGTCACCGAAATTTTAAGTCGCGTTCAGTTATATTTATCGTTTATGCAAATATTTAGGTAACATTAACATAAAAACAAAACTGCCTGTCATAATAAACGATTATCTCTAAAAGCGTGTTTATTTACCTCGGTTAACAAATTAAATGCACATTATTTTTGATTCTAAGCTTATCGTGCTTAAACAGCAGCCATTAATAATGTCAGTTAGCAATACACAAGCTGAAATGTTATTTGGGATCACATAACAACTTTTTAATGTGCTTTTCAAAATTATGTCAAGGTTCTGTTACTCGTTTATCTGCAAAATATTGTATGTGTATAATTTATAATATTTGAATGTAACTTTGTGTCAAGTTGATATCGCGTCGCATATCTTTTTAAAGAATAAACAAAATACCTAACATACAATTTAAAAATCTCTGCGAATACCCAAAGAGAAGTAATGGAATCGCATCCCGAGGCTTTCACAAATCTTTACACTTTGTGTGTTCTATACCAAGAGAAACATGATTTGTCAAGTTCTTTGCTTTGTTGCTTTATCTGTATGTCAATCTGGTAGTATTCTTACACAAAAGTCTTACCAAGAAAAATAAAACTCTATATCGAGTTTGATCTTGTATTAACCTCGATATCAAATACCTCGGTAGACTACGTACGATGTTAGCAAGCTTAAAACAAAATAAATTAACCATTTGTTGCCGTAACTTTTCTGTTGCTTTCCAAGGGAGAAGATTGTAACGTTCCTTTTTGTCCGTTACAATATAATGTACAAAAGTCAGTTACTCCTTCATAATCTTTGTAATTTCTTTAAGTAAGCCAATGGTGACCTAAGATTTTATTATATCTAATTGTGTGAATGTGGTCACTCTCTTGCACCAAAGGACACGCGCACTTCAAAGGCAACCGCATCGCTGACTCGATTGGCCAGGAAGGCTGCCGGGACAAAACCTTTTGGACCCGAACCTTTCGTAGGTCTGACAGGGTCTACGATGAGGGACCTAATCAAAAAACACTCTCATCAGCAGTTTACCGATTTTTCAATTTCTAGGGCTTCCCTTATGGCGCGGACTCTATAGTGCTGTACCGGTGCTATTTCTTTTGTATTTTCAAAATCGATTGTATGTCCGGTTTCTTGATAGTGTTGAAACAGGGCCGATGTTGTTTGTTTGTTTTTAATGATGTTTTTGTGTTCTTGAATTCTTGCTGATATTCGTCTGTTTTTTGTCAAATGTATGTCTGGTGGCAGTCTGCACATGGGATACTGTAAACTCCATGATTTTCTAGTTTGATTTTGTCTCTGGGGTTTCCCAGGAGGTTGGCTATTGTTTTTTGTGGTTTAAAAATGGGTTGTATATTGTACTTTCTTAAAACTCTTCCTACTCTGTCTGTGATTCCTTTTATGTATGGTATGACGGCTTTGGTTTTTAATTGTTCTTGGTTTTTATTACAGGGAGTTACTGAACTATCCTGAGAGAGATACAGCTAAACATTACTTGGCAATGCCTTCGTGTAATCACGGGCGTTCTTACTAGACATTGTCAACTGCGAAAACACCCCTTTAGAATGGGTGTAAATGACACACCTCTGTTTAGAGGTTGTGAACAGGAAGACGAGACGATGGAGCACATCCTTTGTGACTGTCCTGCACTCTTGTCCAAGAGAAGATCCATGCTAGGCGAGTATTAGCTTATTTTGGCCGACACTAAGGAGATTCTCCTCGGCGACGTTCTCACCTACTTTAAATCAGTGAGAAGTCCCTTTAGGAGGTGACACGACGGGCCTACTGAGGCCTAGGTACAGTGATGTTTTTCACCCTTCGCAATTTCAGTGACAGATATATCTAATTGTTCAAAATAGTTTTTATTATGTGAAAACTTTACAGTTCCAGTCTAGGTAAATAAGATGGCAGTAGGTAGATTGCCCTACCTCCAAAGTATGTTTGGTTGTATACCGTTGTGTAAGTAATTGTTTAATTAAAACTGGTTAAAACTATTTTTTTTAAATAAATGATATCTATAATTGCATATTCTAAAAACTCTTACCAACAATATTTTTAAATTTTACCAATAGTTTATTGTTAATAAGAAAAAATTGTTTTCGCTAAATTAAGTAAAGTAATAATTTAAGGGGTGTTTTTGCATTTTAAGATTTATTGTTAACCGTTTTAATAGAGTGATAACTTTAGTTTAAACTTTGACACTTGATAAAAATTGATTATTAATGTTTTGTTTTTAAAATAAATAATAATTTAGTGATAGTACTTTAAAATATAACAAATTACATTTAAAAATATGTTTAATGTGATGAAATTTTTATATATAGTGTATTTTGATTTGTTTTGACAACAACTTGACTTGACTAACATTTTGTCATATCCGTTCTATTTATTCCGTAAAAGACGTTATATAAGCCACAAAACTATAGTAATTTGGTCATTTTTTCAATTTAGAAGCATAGGATAAACTAGTTTGCTAGACTAAAAGTAAAAAGTGAATCTGTGATCTTTTAGTTCAAGATAAGTCATCTCTTGCAGACTGCTTTCTTAAGCTTTCCCTAAAAGCTTAGACGGTTTTGTTAAACATTCTAATTTTATGAGGTTAGAGTTGCTCACCGATCTCAGCACATTATGGACTTTAGTGTCCTGTTGCTTGGCTGTACTGCAAAAGCTGAGGTTGTCTCGAAGCAGTTAGTTTTGGATTTACTTTGCAGCCAGTCAAGTAGATCTGTTAAGACTACTAATGTAAGTTACAGTAGAAAATAATCCTTAAAAGTATAGATATTTGGCCAGTATAAAATAACATTTGTGGCTTTAGTGATATTAAAATAAAAAACATGATTTGTTTATTTTTGCAAAATCCTAGAGAACGTTGAAATAAAATAAAGTTAACATTTTTTAATGAGACACCCTATTTATTGGTTTTGCCCGATCTATTTTATTATTTTTTTACTAACTTGTAATTATTTTTTTAATCACTGTCAGTTATAGACAGGGTAATTCATGAGGAAATGTCAATACTTTAAGTACGTAGTCAAGGTCCAAAAATTAACATAAAAGTCTATACAAATATGGGTTCGCAACGCCTTCGTTTCCGAAATACAGGGTGTTAAAGTGTTTATTTAATTTTTCTATTTTTTAAATAAAATTATTAAACCTAGCTTCTGTCTTGCTAAACATAATTTAAAAACAATAATTTTATTGAAAATTAAAATATATATTGTTTAATAATACATTTTGTTTTATTTTTTTTAAATTTTGCTATAATAAAATTAGACGCGTCGCAATTTTTTAAAATCCAAATATTCCCAAACCGTTCTCATATTAACTTTTTGACGTAAAAATGACAAAACAATTATTGAATTTACTTAAAAATGTAATACAGGGCCTTACCAAAAATTTGTGATTGTTCAAAATAGTAGAAAGACGTGTAGGTGGCACCCCCTACAAGTAAGTGTCTTACTAAGATTAGGTTCGAATCCGTCATACTAAAAAACCCCCGAATACCAATTTTTACTCCAATATTTACATTATCATAGATTTTATTTAAAAAATAGAAAAAATAAATAAAAACTTTAACACCCTGTATTTCGGAAACGAAGGCCTTGCGGACCCATATTTAAATGGACTTTTATGTTTATTTTTTGACCCTGACTACGTACCTAAAGTATTGACATTTCCTTATGAATCACCCTGTATAAATTTAGTGCTTTTTACTTTTCAAGCCCAATACCGGTCTTAATATTATCTATCTATTTTAAAATTATGTATATTTATCTGCAAAAAATATTTTATGTCAACTTAAAATTTTATATTTCTTTTAAATTTGGATGGATCAAAAAACCATAATACTTTTTATATTAGATTTATAAAACCGATAAGCCTAATCAAATTCTGACTTTTTTATGGAATTTTAAAGGATTTTGTTTCGATCTTTATAGGATTATCTTTAAAGTCTTTTACCAACTAATAAGTATGGGCTTTTTACCTTATTTCATTAAATATCAATTTAACAATAATATTTTAATAAGACAAGATAAAACTTTTTCAATGGTTTTTCTGATGAAAAATGGATCGTAAACAAGTGAGCGG
>JAHBCN010022881.1:0-12990 GCA_019359885.1 Listronotus oregonensis
TAAATCAATTCCTTTTTTGAAGGATCCGTTTCAGCTCCTTTTAGATACCAAAATAGCTTCTGTTCTGCTAGGTAAATTGTGCTAGTGGCCTTAATCGGCCTATTTTGACGCATGAAGTCTACCACAAAATTTGGACCACGTATTTTTCGAAGACCCTGTATAACTATGATCAAAGACAAAATCTAGTGTTAAAAATTCCAAGAACAAACAGCCTTAAAACAATAGAAACTCTTCGGTAATCAGGCGGCAAACTAGAAGCTTCCTTTATACGTCAACACCCGATAATTAAGCACCTTTTTAAACCTTCATTAACAGAAACACAATTTTTCATTTAGTTTTTTGTCGCAAAACAAACGAAAATCTAAGTAGGCCGAAGCTTTAATACTCGGATCAAATATTTGCCCATGGCTTCCTTTGATTCCGGACCGCCATGTTTGCAGAACATTCTTTTGTTTACCCAATAATCAATTTGGAAGCTGCTGAAGAGCTCACCGGCTTTGGTCGCCGTACCGATGTTGCCCCGTCGATTTGTAAGAGTACATGTGTAGTGCCGGAGTTTGCAGAATTTCGAGATAATTAGATAGGAGAATTGAATAGATACACACATTAGGTAAATTAGCGATTATGGTATGTTTTTAAATACTGTAAACCAGTAGAAATTTTTTATTTTACGAATATTTATAACGTTGATCCATATACAGGGTGTCAAAAATTAATATTGCAATATCTTCCAAGCCGCTCTAATTTTTCGACGAAAATTTAGTGGCAAACAATTTTAAAAAGGTGATAAATGTAATTTTACTTTAAAAGTATAAAAACCAAAAGTAGTATCAACTTAGGGTTTTTAAATGGAAACCCCGTATATTTTTATGTATTCGAATAGATCTTTTTCCAGCCAATTTCAACGGTATACAGTTTTATTTGTTTATCTGTCAAACTGATCGAATTATACAATTTAAAATTTTTCGAATAAGCTATAATTTCTATAAAGCACTTGAGAGCTAATTTTAAATAGGAACAAAAACAAAGTAAATTATGTAGATGTTTCAACTTTAACAGGTTTTATTTCTTTAAAACGACAAGTTTTAATAAACGACCAAAAACATAATTCCAAACTGAAATTTTACAAACGGGAACACGTCTTGCAGTAACAATTAGATTACACTACTTTATCAAATGTTCAAATTGTCTGCCATTGTTAGCTAGACAATATCCAAGCGTAACAGGTTATCAAAAGTATTCCAACGAATCTCACGCATTTGATTTCTAATTTTTATTTTTAAGTGATCAATATTTTCCGCCTATCTTTATAAACTTTATTTTTTAAATCCCCCACAAATAAAAGTCCAAAGGATTTAAATCCGGAGACCTGGCAGGCCATTCAATAGCGCCCCTTCTCCCTATCCACCGATTTGAAATTCTCGGTTCAGGAACTGACGCACCTGCAAACCAAAATGTGCGGGAGCACCATCTCGTTGGAACCAAATGTCTCTTCTATTTGGATATAGGATTTCTTTAACTGTGGAATGACATGTTCACGCAATAATTTCAAATAAAGTTCTGATGTAAAGATTTCCGCAATAAAAAATGGTCCGATAATATTATGACCCTATGATACCTGCCCAGACATTCACTTTTTGTGGTCTTTGCGTGTGTGCTTCGGCCATCCATTGGGATTGACTGCAGACCAATATCTACAGTTATGTCTGTTGACAATACCATGAAGCATAAACGTAGCTTCATCAGAAAAGAGAATATTTTGAGAAAATTATGCTCAGCATTGCACCTCTCCATCATAATTTCGCAGAACTCTGCACGTCTATCGAAATCATCCTCTGTAGTTCCTGAACCAAATGAATCTTAAACGGACGAATTTTTTCACTTCCAAATAAATTTTTGACAGACTGGTGGTGAACATTATGATCCAGTCCATATTGGCGAAGCGATTGAGGGGATTCTTCTTGAACATGCAGTAAAATATCTATTGCCGTATCACCACCAGTAGCTATTTTCGGTCGGCTGATTGGTCGTGGATTTACACTTCCCGTTTCGTTAAATTTCTTAAGCAATTTACTTACAAACGATTGAGTAATTGCGGGTCGATTCGGATAAATATGATTAAATAAATCACACTTCTGCTTGTGATCTCTTGCGATCACCGTATCCAATCATCATAAGTATCTCAATTTTCTCTTTTTCAGTTAAAGCCATCGTTCTACTAATTAAAATGACTACTGTTGTAATTAGAAATTTGACACAAAATGTCATTTAAGTCAACTGACATTAACAGATAAGTACCTGTATAGGCCGGAAAACATTGATCACTTAAAAATCAAAATTAGAAATCAAATGCGTAATCAGTTTGACAGATAAACACATAAAACTGTATACCATTGAAATTGGCTTGAAAAGATCTATTCGAATACATAAAAATATACAGGGGTTTCCATTTAAAAAACCTAAGTTGATACTACTTTTTGGCTTTCCCTGTATACTTTGGAAACTGAAATTACCTTTATCTGACGCCTTTTTTAAAATTGTGTTGCCAGCTAAATTTTCGTCGAAAAATTAAGAGCGGCTTGGAAGATATTTGCAATATTCCAGACTTTTTTGACACCCTGTATAGTCCAGGAAACGAATCAGATGAATAAAACACCAAAATGTCACACATGAACCAAACTCTGCAGAAACGCATTTTAGTGTAGTTTACATTGCAAAAATTGTTCTACAGAGCGTTACAAACCGAACTGAAAAAATGTATTTTTTTTTTTATTTTCTTATATATTTCAACATATAAACAGTATTGTAAGAGTACATGTGTAGTGCCGGAGTTTGCAGAATTTCAAGATAATTAGATAGGAGAATTGAATAAATACACACATGAGGTAAATTAGCGATATATGGTATGTGTTCTTAAATACTAAGTAAACCAGTAGACATTTTTTATTTTACGAATATTTATAACGATGTTCCACATATTATATTCCCGGAACCAAACCATTTTGCCTCGCAATTTTTTCAAAATGCATAGAATGACTTGAAATTTTGACAGTAGATAGGGAATAGTCCAAGGATCAAAATCTAAAGGGTCCGCCAAATAACTTTTTTTTTTTAAAGCTATAAAAAAGAAACTACTAAATATTTTCTCAATTTTTTTTTATTTGAAAGTACAATCCTTCCGGTTAATAAATGGAAAATAATTTCATTCAAATGGCTGCCTCGGCTGGCCATGCAGTAGCCTACACGATCGGTCCAATTTTTAAGCACATTATCGATTGTGTGCAGCTGTATTTCACCAATGGCTTCACGAATATTGTCCTTTAAAGCGTCAATTGTCTCTGGATTGTCGGCGTAGCACTTATCTTTGACGGCACCCCACAAATAATAGTCCAACGGTGTCAAATCGCAGCTCCGAGGTGGCCAAACGACATCAGCTCTGCGGGTGATAATGCGATCTTCAAAAACAAGACGCAAAACATCGAGTGTAGCTTCGGCTGTGTGGCACGTAGCGCCGTCCTGTTGAAACCAAATGTTGCCAATATCCTCCTCTTCAATTTTTGTGAACAAAAATTCGTTCAACATGGCCCGATAACGATCGCCATTGACTGTAACGGCTACTCCTTGCTCATTTTCGAAGAAAAATGGCCCAATTATGCCTCTGGACCAAAATCCGTACCAAACAGTGACTCGTTTTGGGTGCGTCGGCTTTTCAATGTATGCGTGCGGGTTTTCTGTGCCCCAAATGCGACAATTTTGCTTGTTTACATACCCGCCAAGATCAAAATGAGCTTCATCTGAAAAGATGATTTTTTTGGCAAAATCGGCATCTTCTGTAAGTCGATCGCAGGCCCACTTAGCGAAGCGAAAACGCATTGGATGGTCAGTTGGCTTCAACTCCTGAACCAATTGGACTTTGTATGGCGTCATACCAAGGTCTTTATGCAAAATTCGTCTCAATGATGTCTCCGCAATGTTCAATTGTTGAGAACGACGGTGAATTGATGTTGATGACGCTTCACGCACACTTTCTGCCACAGCAGCAATATTCTCGGGTGAACGCACTGTTTTTGGCTTTTCACGCTTTAGTTTATCGATGAGGATGCCAGTTTCTTTCACTTTTTTCACAAGTTAACGAACATACGGAGCTTACGGTGCTTCTCTTCTTCCATAATCCGTACGCAATTTTCGCACACATTCTGCAACATTACCATGATTTTCAAAGTAATGTCGCAATATTTCCCAGCGTTGTTCAAGCATATACACAACCATATTCGTTCAGCGGAAGGATAAAACTAATTATCTGTCAAATAAAACATGAGCTAAGTGTTACCATTTACGAAATAAGCACTAGTTGAAAAAAAAACGTTAGATGGCGGACCCTGTATATCATACCTTGCCAAACCATCTCTGGGGTGGATTTTTCTTAATACATTTTGACCACAGACTTGATAGAAAAATGATTTCTAAGCAAAAAACGTTCTATGTATTTTTTTTTTGTAAAATGCATACTTTTCGAGTTATTCGCGATCGAAAGTCGGAGTTTTTTGTCTAGAAAATTAACGTTTTGCAAATAACTCGATAAGTATGCATTTTGTTAAAAATGTGTAAATAACAAAATTGTAGCTTTTTAAAAAACGAATAAAGTTTTTTTTGTAATTGCTGTGGGACCGATACAAATCAATTTGTGGTTTGTTAAAGGTGAGCTGTTATCCATCAAACACAAAATTTCGGAGTTTCAAAGGCAACTAATGCAAAATCTACAAATTTTTCGAGGAAAACTAATAATTACTTTTTTAAAGCATTTGCAAATACCTTTTTTTATATAAAAAAAAGATGTGTATCATGAATGTAGAGTGAGTTATGATTAAAATAAGGTTAGATCAAAATTTTCTGGGTGCAAAAATCTTCGAAAACAACCCCTTTATTACCACTCTAATTAAAATAGATCGTAGCCCTTTTTCAATTCTCTTTATCTATGTATCGTAAATACATTCTAAAGTTTTAACCGATTCAATTTGCTAAATTAAAAAAAAAAGTAGGGCGGCAAGTGAGAATCAAATTTCATTATTTTAATATAAAATGACATTTTCTTGAAAATAACTCGAAAACTAAGGGAGATACGTAAAAACTACTCTTGTAACTTTTTAAATTACAAATATTTTGATTTTTTTTTCATTAACTGTATGACGAAAATTAAGTGAGATATAAACATTTAAAACATTTAATTTTGATTATTGTTTAATTTCTTTGCACGTATTTATTTTGATTTAAAAATAGTAACTTATTTGTAACAAAAACTTTGATAGATTTTTTAATTCTTTAAATTAAAAAAATATAGGTTAACTACAATTTCAAAAAATCAATCGACTGTCTTCGTGCACAAGGCTAATATCTGGGACCTAAATCAAAACGGTTCCATTTGGCATGTAATTTAAACAATATTTTCAATAAGTGAATCCTTCAGAATGATATTTCCACAGAAATTAAATAGCAAAATTTTACTTAAGAGAAAGATCATATTTAATTTAAGTAAATAATATTTTTTATACATCCTGAAAATTTTGGGTCAAGAGTTTTTGACACTCATAAATAAATCCCGCATGTCCAAATTTCGAAATTCCAAAAAAAAAAGAAAACATTCTAAACTACCTTACGACACACTCTGTATATTCAAGGGTTCACTTAATAACGTAAAATGGCATTGCAAACAAAAAAAAGTTCTATAAAGTATTTGGGTAATTTTATTTTAGACCAGAGCTGTCGGTAATTGAATTAAATCAATTGAAAAATTGTATTCAATTACTTCTCAGTAATTGGATTACTTTAATTCAATTACTTTTCGAAAAAGGTAATTGTATTTGAATTATCAATTAATAGGATATTGTAATCGTAACTGGTAACGGATTTTTCCAAATCCCAATAATACAATTACTTATACCTAAAGTCCAAAATTTCTGTCAGTGACTCATTTAATACCGGCCACCCAACCGACGAAGCGGCTGAATAAAAATCTAACACTAGTAAATGATTTTTAAGCCTATGATATACTTTTCCGCTCAAATAACAGTGAACCGGCCAAAAGTTTCATCGCCACGTTGTCATAATTCGCAAGAATAAATCACCAGCCCGCGATCGCACTTAAAATAGCACGCCAATATGTATTGAAATCATTGTTATCGGAAGACAATAAAGTGGCAACAACATTCCTTAGTTTACAACTTGAAGAGACTTGAAAATAAGCGTATCGACAGGGTTTTCGTGCTGTTCGATGATTTTATTTAGTTATTATTGATTATGGACAGATTTTGTAAATTTAAATTTTAATTGCTATACAGGGTATTTTCTAAATATTATAAATTTCTAATAATTGTAGTATATAGATATTGTTTTGTGCCAATTTTATAATAGTTTATCTTATTTAGTGTATATAATTGTATATAAAGATTTAGTGTTGTTAAGTGCTTTTAATTCTGTAAACTATGAATATTAACCAACCTTTAACTAGTTATCCGCCTATAAAAAAACTCAGTTAACGTTAAAAGAACGAATAATGGTTAAAAATGTTTACCATGGGGTTCGGGAACGAAATCAAAACTAACCACTTTGGATGCTGCAGAGATATGTGCAACTTTAACAAAGTTAATTCGCGTACGGTATTCAGAGTTTTAAAGGCAAAAAAATCAATATTAGTAATTATGCGGATACTGGAAAATGCGATTTTTTCGCTATTTTTGCACACTTTTTACTTTTCGATTGTTAAACATGAATCAGAAGCTGTTTTTGGCTGCCTCTTATAGTATTTAAAAAATAATAATAATTGAATTGCTTAATTCCATTTTATGACATATTCCTTTAAATTCTGTCATTTGCACGAAAACATATTTGAAAAACTCATACTATGTTAATATTTAAAAAAAAAACACTTAAAAAGTAAGGAAAAAACCTTAATTTTCAATAAAAAGTAGGTAAAACGTTTACGTCCGAATTCAACTCGAAATTCTAAAAATGTTGACCTGTTACCAGGTTGTAATAGTTTTCTTTATGACATTTTTATAAGGTATGCGAACCTTGCTTCGCTCGACCCACAATGTTTAATCAAAAATATTCTCGATATGGAAATCTTAAATATGGAACACGAAAGACCCGAAATAGTTATTGGATTCTACAAGCTGATGGTCTCAGAGCTTTCGTGTTCCTTATATAGTGGATATTTTTGATAAAGCAATGCGTGTGAATATCGTAATTAATATTGAGATTGCAAGATCGGTGGTGAATTGGCAAGTCGGTGTAACTTGGATTGTCTATCGTTCTCCTTTTATATCTTTTTTAATTTATGTTAAGACTAAAATTTTATTATTTTTTTCATGTAGCAAAATAAAATCAGAGAAGGTAAAATTAAAGTAAAAATGTATTTTAAAAAAAAACGTTAAAAAATCGCCAAAAAAACTTAAATTTGTGTTCTATGACCTCAAAATAGGAGGTGTGCAAAATAAAGCAAAAAAATTACATTTTTCATTAATCCGAATAATACCAAAATAATATAGGCTTGTTACTAATTTAAAGGGTTGATGAAAATGTGAGAAAATACCTTTTGCTTGTAAAAAATATTTTCATGTTTTAACGAAATTTTATCATTTATTTTCTAAAATGCATACGCCACTGGAATTGATTCCCCTGACCCCACACAACCCGGGGCACTCTAAAAGCGAGCGATGCGTCATTGACAGAAATTTTGGACTTGAAGTATAGAAAGTAATTCGATTATTTAAAAAGTAATTGAATCACGCAGAAATTAGTTCAATTACCTATTAAATAATTGAATTAATAGAAGAAATTCAATTACCTTTTTTTATGGAAAAACTGCCGGAATTTTGGCCAGCCAGAAAGATCATCTTGAAACTCGGCGGGCCGCTTTAAATCCGGCGAACGCCGCCTCCGCGCCGATTTAGTATTTTCGATTGATGCTTACCGCCACCGTTTTTCTTTGTGGAAAAATTTGTTGATGTTTGGGTGGGATAAAAAGACATTTTTATTTTAGAGTCATTTGATGTTGAACTTGCCGAGAAAGCAGTTTGAATAGTGTGACGTGCGCGTATGATGCATATTAGTATAATTATTTTATTTGTTTAGTGTATCGTGTTTATTATCTGTGGTAATTTAAGTAGAGTAATTGCTAAAATATTCAATTACTTTTAGGTTTAATTGATAATTGAATTACTTTTAACAAACATGCCAATAATTGGTAATCTTAATTTATTTCTACTTAGAAGAGTAATTGTAATTGTAATTGAATTACTTTAGTAGTAAGTAACTGCGACAGCTCTGCTTTAGACTAACTGAAATCGATCATAGAAGCTTATAAAACTTTGCACCCAACTATCAGCCTCCTCTCTATTGTCTCAACCCGCATAAAACTTTTTTATCTCTTTTATCCCAAACTTAAAATCCGAAAAAAAAGGATCCAAAAGGGTTGCCCGTCCTTATAAAATCTTAAGTCCACCGGCACAAGAACAAATGCAGATCACTTCGTCAAGAAAATCGAGTTGACAAGCCGTCGAGCCATCTAGATCTTGTATCGGGTGTCGATAAAGGCGAAAATCGACAGGTATCGAGCAAATTCGGACGGGATCGGGTAAATATCGGCTTACTTTGACTTTACGGTCCGGTGGAGCAAAAATTAATCGGTTGACAAAAAACTGTCTTTCATGGCACACTAGGATGAGCACGTATTAGAATCAACGGGACTCGGGGCCGGTGTGTGTTGGGTTTTTTCTTTGAATGTGTTATTGGAAAGAAATATGAAAATATGTTGCCTGTGTCACTTAGAAAATAATATAAAATTGTTATATTCCTCACAAGTGCGGAAAGTGATACTTTTCCGCAAGTGTTAGGAACAATATTTTTTCTACAAGCGAGAGGAAAACCAATATAATTTTAAAGATTTATAATTAAAATATTATTTATAAACGAAGGAATGTATACACTTATTATTATTATTAACATTTATAGTAAAAGCGCAATTGGTCGCGTTTTGCAAATTTATTGCTGATGCAAGTTGCTTTTTTGTAGAAAACGTTGACGGCGGCGGCGTTGGGTTCTTGATGAGCCAATCTTTTGCAACTATGAAAGTAGTTTCTGGAACCGAGAGGTTTAGTACATTGGAAGATGGTATTGACGGTTGTTTCTGGATAGTGGAAGGTGTTTCGGTAAAATTAAGTATTTTCTTTAAAATATCCTTTCTAAAATTTGTCGAATTGTTGAGGTATCCTTCAGCGACTGATGTAGACTTCCAGCCTCCAAGCAGAGCTGTCAAAACTTGAAGCACTTCAAGTAAAATTTTACTTGAAGTACTTTTTTGTACTTCAAGTACTTTTTATTAGGAGGTACTTGTACTTGTACTTGATTATTTTTTATAGAAATACTTGGATTTTTACTTGATTTGACCAAGTAAATTACTTGAAGTATTTATTTAAGTACTTGAAGTATTACGATGTACTTGAAGTAAAAAAATGTACCTCAAGTAAAAAAAAGTACTTTAAGTAAAGAAAGTACTTCAAGTAAATAAAAAGTATATACTTGAAGTAAAAACAATACTTCAAGTAAATAAAAAGTACTTGAAGTAAAAAATCAGCCAAGTACTCGAATTTACACGCCTTAGATAATCGTACAAACATGTTAAAACAAGAAATACGCGCAAACGCTGCTGTTTCTATTGTATTGCATTACAGCGCTCATTTGAATTGGATCCAACACCAAGACAAGTGTAACTATTACTGATAATAAGACTTTTTGTGCTTTTTTCGAAATCAATCCTTAGATATAAAAAATCCTTTATTTTGATACCCCATTTGTTATATTTAATGAATACTAACAGCCATTTTTCATGACAATTTTATTATCGCATTCAGGATACAAAACAGTTTCCAAATCACTCCCGAAAATGTCAAAAACGTGACGGTTCAAGAATATTCTATTGGTGCGATTCGACGTTTCATGGAGCGGTTCCCCAACTATTTCGTATTGTGAATGCGTTTATTATTACCTTTATTTGAACGAAACCCCCTGTATTTTAATAGGCAACTTAAACAAAATTTTCACTAATAAAATGGAAACGACATCAAAATTAAGGTTATGTTGTTCTGACTTGATTTTGTGTTGATGGAAAATTAAAATATTTCCCAAAAATAGGTTTTGGGTGCCAACCTGCTATAGGCACCCATATGAAAACAATTGCTTTTGACAGATGTATCGGATGCCAACGGGTGCCATCGCCAACCTATTGGCAACCACAGGGAAAAAACCCATTTTGAAAAAAACAATATTTCCTATATAGTTTTAGGCCTAAGCGCTCACCCGAGTACGGCATTGTAGGCCTGTTGCCATAAATTTACATACAAAATTTTACATTACTTTGGACATCGGATGCATAAGATCCCGACTTAAAACGGGACACTTAGCAACCCTACTTGTTTTCCTAACTATAGTTTTGAACGACTGGCCTACTTTCTAATGACGTAGGCTCAGTCCTTAAAGCTTTCAGGAATTGTGTGAAAACCCCGTTTTAAGGAATAAACCCTCTAACTTCCTTACAAAAACTACTCAAGTATAATTTGTTTTACTTAAAGTACTTTTAATTACTTCAAGTACTTTTATGTACTTCAAGTACTTTGGTTTACTTCAAGTACTTTGGTGTACTTCAAGTACTTTGTTTTACTTCAAGTAGTTTGTTTTTCTTCAAGTACTTTGTTTTACTTCAAGTACTTTGGTTTACTTTAAGTACTTGGATTTACTTCAAGTAAAATACTTGGGTGGTACTTCAAGTACTTTTTCAATTTACTTGAAAATGCAAGTACTTTTTAATGAATACTTGGTACTTGTACTTAAAGTAATTTTTAAAAAATTAAAAACTTGGTGCTTGTACTTGAAGTACTATTTAAGAGTACTTTGACAGCTCTGCCTCCAAGACGTCTAATGTTGAATATTTGTTTTTCCGACTGGCGAAAAATGTTACAGAGGACCGGTGAAAGCTATGGCCAGTATACAATTCCGGGTTAGGAAGTTTGAGATAGGCCGCTATTTTCGATGGCATTTTTCTGAAGGTATTAATGCCGATACATTGTACTCTACACACTCCATGTTTATAGTTCACAAAAAATCGCCTATGTGGTGTTGTCGGCTTTCTTAAACTGACATACTTTCTATATAGATTCAAAAAATTCCATTTTCGGCATCTCCAGAAAAGATAAAGCTTCTAGAGCTGTGATTTTTTGAGTCTGGGATGTGTATCACTACTAAATTTCCTTGGTCTTCAATATGGTTCAGACATATTTTTGTTAACTCCTCTCTACGACAAGCACTCGCTAAGCCAAAAATCGTAGCCACTTTTATATGTAAATAAGTATCATCTGGCGCTTCATCCATGAATTTCGATATTTCTTCTTTTAAAAGACTTTAGCTCTTTTGGGTCTAAAAACAACGCTTTGTTTTTTAAGGTAGGCCGTCACTTTGAAAAACTTTCTTAAATCTATGTTCTTTCGTAACTTAATGATACATTTTAGCATATAGTATCTAGACCATAATGTATTGAGTTTACATGTTTTTGATAAATAAGAGAAATAGGCCAGAAAAATCTCTCCTTTAAAAGACTTCACACCCTTACTTTGACACCAGCTCTTAAACATCACAAATTCTTTTCCATACCTGTGACGAGATTTCATGGGCAGGAGATCTATACTTGGTATTTCTGCTGCTTCGATAATCGATGCTGGTAAATCGTTGTTAGAGTTGATAACATTTGTCCAATTTGGCTAATATATCCCGCCCGACGATGCACCACCAGGTATATTTTTTAGGCCACAACATTGGCAATTTGGTTATTTATCCATATTTTATTATTCGTTTTACTATATCTATTTCCTCTTAATCTGTCTCTCTCTGCAACGTCTTTCAAATTAGTCCGAATACAACTCCATTTACTACCAGACTCGTCATTCCTTCTCTGTCTTATCATCGGCGTGATCAATATAAAATCGTAATAAGCAATTAGGAAGGCATCCCGGATTTTTAAAGCCGCCGTAAATGTGTTTTTTTAATTATTTTTGGACCACCGTAGTCGGCTATAAAATTCTACATTTCGGCGCTTTCCTTTAGTTTAAGGCTGATAAAGGTTTTTAATTTTATACAGGGGCCGTATTAATGATAATTAAAACATGTTTTTTTCTCAACATTTTAGATAAACGACATAATGGACTTATACAAACTTTAAAAATACAGAAAACCTACTTACACTGGACAATATTTATACCAAAATTCTAATCATGCCAACGGGGGAAAACGGGAGGTTATTTACATAACTCTCATCTCTACCAAAACAAAATTGCTACTTAAACTAGAGATCTGAAGCAAATAGTTACAATAAAAGACTGATTTACGTAATAATAATCGATAATATCGGAACAATGTATGAAACTTTACTTAAACAAGACACAACAAGACCAAACATTTATTAATTTCGCATATTAAAGAAACTTGGGAAAATTAATTAAGTAATTTTTAGTTATTATTTGAAAACGGTTAAAGATACATATTAACAAAAAAGTAGTTTACCAGTTAACAAATAAAGACAATGAAAGTCCAAGATGTTACTGTTATTGAAACTATAACATTGTCTAACATCTTCAAGGATATGTCGATTTTTTATCCTGTTAATTTTCTACATCATTCACGTTATGAAAGCCCAGCCAGCCATCCTGACAATATTTAGAATCAATATTCCATTCAATTAGTTAGAAGAGGAAATGATGCATTAGTTAATTGGCCACTACGTTCTCCAGATTTAAATATGTTTGACTTTTTTCTCAGGGTCGCTCTTAAAATAAAAGTTTACAAGAATCTAGTGAACCCTGGAGAAGACTTATTGTTTAAAGAAACCTTTTTTCCCCAAAATTATAAAAAAAAAATTTTAAATTTTAAAAAAAAACTTAAATTTTT
>JAHBCN010022882.1:0-13078 GCA_019359885.1 Listronotus oregonensis
TTTCAGTAGCAAGAAAAAATAGTGTATCCTAATCCCCCCCAATTTGACCTGTCTTCATGACTCTTCTATTATACCTGTTCCTAAGCCTCTGAACCAGAGAATTATGACATAGGGGAAACCCAAAAACCCCGGTCCAAGAGCGGCAAGGGAAGAGCAATTATCTTTTTCGTTTTTAGATCTTCCAAAACAAAGGCACAACTGCTTGGATCTCGTTTGCAGCAAAAAGGTGTCAAAGTTTCCACATTTTGAAGCAGGCAGTCTATGCTGGCCGTATTTAACTCAAAGGAAAATGACTTAGTATACTGTCATAATATTTCAGGTTTCCCAAGGGAAAAAGTTAAAGGTCTATAAGCCCAATGTATCCCCTTCGATCAAAATGCCAGCACAGGAAAATAACTGTCAGAGTTGGCCCCGCCGATTTTGGCAAAAACAAATTTTTCCAAAAAAGTTTTCCCCTACTTACACCCATAAATCAGTGTGTGGTAGGAACCTTTCTTTTATGAGAGCCTTATTAGTTTCGATTGTTTTGCTTTGTGTGATTATATTTTGTGGTTGCAGAAGTTTTTTGGGATTGATAAAAATTTTCTTATTTTAGTGATTAGTGTTTATTAAATTAAAACAGGTAAATTTTTGGGTTTTTATTGTTTGTTACTTATAATATCGAAAAAAATAACTAGGGTTTTTGGGTTTTTTGTCTTGCAAAGTTAAGGGTAACATACCGGGGCTTTTTTTTTTTAAGGTGTATTTTTCTTTTTTGGGGTTAGTAAACGAATAAATAATAATATATCAATTATGAATTATAGAAAAAAAAATTTTAAAAGGAAATAGCGGAAAAAAAGAAGGAAATTTTTAATATCTTTTAGATGATTTCACAATGTTTGTGTTTTTGGGGCCCATTAAAAAAAAAAAGGTATACATTTAGGTATTTTATTTTTTAATAATTTAGTACTTTTTTTTAAATAATTAAAATAATTAATTACTGGACAGACCAGGCAAATTTTAATTTATACAGATCCCCTAATTAAAAAAAAGAAAGTACGATTTTATGTTAAAGTTCCTTTTTTTTTTTTCTGTATTTGTTTAAAAAGAAATTTGTTTTTGGTTTTTAAACTTACATTATCAACTTTTAAGCTCGACATACGAACATATAATATTTAACGGTTACTGTTACAATGGATACCTAGGTACCAAAGGCCTAAACATTATTAACCACTGTTATTCATCTCATGAATGTTTGTTATTAGTGAAAAGTATATGCCTAAAAATCATTTTAAAAATGTTCACTTTTTAATGTAAACCACAATCTTAGGATAAGATTAAACTCATTTACATATCTTCCCCTTTTTTTTATCCGGGGGGATGACATAAAACTATCATACAATTTTAAAAAATTTTTTTAAAAATCGTGCTTTATTTATTTATAAGATTTTGGTAAAAAAAAAAAAATATCGAACATTTAAATAGAAATCTAAAAAGGGCGCCATCTTTTTTTTCCATATTATATAGATATAAAACCAATATTACACAAAAATTTTTAAAATTTTTCTATGGTAGTATCGTTTAATAACCAACAATTTTGGAAAAAAAAAAAAAACAGAATGTTTGAATTTGACATTTGATGATGTCAACTTTATAATAGTAACAAAAATTTGGAAGTCCTGTTTGACCTGCATTCATTGAAACCCCCCCGCGGGCCAAACCCCCCCGATTCCCGCTGCCCCACGCCGGATAATTTTTTCTACAGTATTGGGTTCCATACACCTTTAAACTTCGGGGTTTACCAAATGAACGGCATTTACTATGACCACTGGATATTTATTGACTTTAAAAACAAAGTCTAAAAGCTTTTTGTTGTACAGTTAAACGAACGGCCATCATTTCCCCTTTGGGCATGCTGTAAATATAAATGAAACATATAAGAACTATATTACTCCAAAGCAAAAATACGATGATCTTAAGTGGAATATTGTGCCGATCTCAAAGGTTTACTGCTTACAGGGCGAGAGTGGCTTCAAAAATTTTTGTTTTTTAAGAATGGGCAGCAGAGCTAGAAACCAACATTAAGTTAAAATTTGAAAAAAAAATTTAGCCCCCAGAAAACGTCCATAATGAAACATTAGTAGATCAGCAGAAAGTTTATTTACCTTCTCTGCACATAAAACCAGGGCTTATAATTTTTTTTTTTAAAGCCTGAGATAGAGAAGCAAATGGGGGGTCCTTTATTTAAGACGGAAATTTTCGGTAAAGCAAAGCGGAGGACCAAAATTTTAAAACTACACATTTGAGAAAGGAAAAAAGGGATGCCTTGAAAAATGGATTTTTATATTTTATATTCTCCCTTCTCTAAAAGCTTGTGGGAATTAGAAAGACACCAAATGCGTATTAGAATTTGATACAATACAGTAGACGCAAAAAGCCCGAAAAAAGATCGGAGAGCGACAAAGAGTTTCGTAGTACAGAACAGTAATTATCCCTATTTCACCATCCTTTTCCTAAAATTATATCCTAGCTTGGTGTCACACTCCTATGGGTTTTTTTAGTGTGAAAACTGGATTTAATATTTTTAATATCGAAATTGCAAAGTCGCATCTAAGTTTTACTACTGGTCGTAAGGTGGTGTTAAGAGTGTTTAATTAATTAGAAAAAAACTAGATAGTGGGCAATTATTGTTTTTAAAAGAATCCAACACTTAACAAAATATATATTTTATTATATTACTTTAATAATTAATGTGCATTGTTAATAATATATTTACTTTTATCTTAACTAGGAGTATGATTTTAGTTGATTTAACCAAAATAAAGTAGACTTTTTGTTTTTTTAAAAATAAAAAAAAAGGCAAAATTTTTTTTTAAAAAAAACGGTGGGAATATATTTTGACCACCCTGTATTTTCAAAACTATTTTGTTCACACAAAGAAAAAAGCCTGGGGAAAATTAATTAAAAGGGGTAAAAGGTTCTAAGATAAACAATAAACTGAAAAAAATTTTTTTTTTCCCAGGACTTATCTCATAAATATGTCGATTGTAAATATTTTAAAAAACCAAACCTTAATTTATCGCATACTGGGGAATTAAGTAAACATCGTAAACAGTTTTTCAAGATACAAAATTTTCAGAACTACCCTCAACGTGGTTTATGGTTCGGGAAAAGAAGGTACACAAGTGTCGACAAATTGACCACCCGGCCTGGCGCTTTTTTTTTTTAAACCGATTTTACCATTATAAAAAAAAAAAGAATATATATGAAGACTCTGTTTTTATAGCGTATTAATTTGATTTGTAAAGTAGTTTCGTCTTATGATTTTTTTTTACCTAGAAAAAAAAACAAGAAAGAGAAAATCCAAAATTTACGATAAATTTATATAGTTTTTTTTTCAATCATGGAGACCTTTTAGTAAGGAATTAGAGAATAGAATATTAAGTATTTTATAAAAAAAAGGTAAAAGACTTGAACATTAAAGTCGTAAATTAGAATTTAAAAAACAAAAATGAACCCCGATTTAAACCACTGCCCAGTTCTAAGAGGCCAAAGTATGCAAAAGGGTAAAATAGGAACCACGCTAATAGGGCGGGATTACAGGGTTAATATTCCTGTTTAATTGGAGAAAAGGGTCTAACCAGGGACCACGCGAAATCAAGTAGGCATCTATCAGGGAGGGGCGTATAGGTTTCATGGAATTTAAAAATTATTATTTGAGTCAATTACAGTCTGAACCTCGTTATAACGTTTGTGTTTTTCGTGAGTTCTCTGTTCAGAGGGTTTTGATCTTAAATTTTTTTCTTATAAAAAATTTTTTTAAAAGACAAATAGATTGAAAAGGGAATTTCACTAAGGGTATCCTTCTTAAGGGAAAGGGTTTATCTTCCTTTGTTTTTTTGTAAAGATAAACAGCAGAAAGTGATTTTAAATTTTTTTTGTTTTCTTAAAGCTTGTATTTCCTAAATTTACCAGGGGACCTTTTTTCCAAATCGGTTTTAAGTTACACTTAATAAATAAAACCACGGCAGTTCATTTCATACTAAAATCTAGTTCTCATTGTTAGTTCTAATTTGTTTTTTTTTTGTTTATCATTGTAAATATTGCTTTATTTATATTTGTAAATAGATTTAATTGTTTTGAGAAAGTCTTCTTTATTGCTCTGGGGGAACACATTAGAAAAAGGGAGGGTTACCTTATGCGCTAGTGCAATCATACCGATGGCAGCAAAGAACAACAGAGAGAAGCCCGACAAGACGAGAGAAACAGTATAGTTGTAGACGTAATTGGAAGATCAATAACCTAATCCGATACTAAAACATCAAGAAAGAAGACCAACCTATCTTCAGAGTGCCTTGTCAAAAATATGTTCCGTTTAAATTAAAATAACTACCAACTCCGAAGTGGGAAATGAAATTTTCGGATGTCGGCCACTGCACCATTAACAACTTTGACGACAAGCGCGAGTATTTTCCCACACCGAATTACTTAATTAAAAACAAAAGACTATTATTTTAATTTTCTATTTTAAAGAAAAACAATTTTAAGATAGAATAAAATACATTGAAAAATCTACAATTTAAGGTAAATAGATTTAAATTATAATAGTAATAGGATACCCAAAAATTTTACCGAACCTTTTTACCTTTCCGCACGCCTTTAAGCTCGAAAAACTGCCGCGGGAAAGCATTCCTTTGGGCACTTGCTGGAAAAATACTTAGGTGTATGTGTTATGTGTAAATCTATTGTGACATTTAAATATGTCATAAAGAATTTTTTTATATTTTTTACATAATAAATTTATATGAAACTCGATATGTGCTTTAAAAGTACTCCTAAAAATACTATTCGACTGCTCCAAAAAGTTTTCCAAAAAAAAATTGTTTTTAATTTATTGAATATTTTCAATATTTTAAAAACTCACACTGTAGGGTTTAATTTTAATTTAACATCTATTAAAGTCTCCAACTTAGAAATTATGTAATGGAACATGTTCACCCCTTATTTATAAAAAGCATTTAATAGTACCAACATTAATAACTTTAAATTGTAAAACAGTTTAGGTGTTTTTAAACTTTAATTGTTAAAACGTCAATAAATTCGTTTTTTGACACTTAATTATGATCCTAACTCTTGCGTTCTATGGTGCAAAATGAAACCACTTTAACCAGAGCTCAGAGTACAGACTAGTTCATGCATATGCATAGTTACTTTATAAACCTGCAGATCAAAGTGCATAATTAAAATACTTTTAATTCTTTTAATCGAATTATAATTATCCGTATTTTAAAATTACAACTCACATAACTGTTTTATAATTATATTTATATCCGTATTTTTTAATATTTTAAAAACGCTTATAAATTTCTTATTTAAAGCTTTAATACTTTTTGATTTTTAAAAATATTTTTAAATATACTTTTTGGAAATATATTTATAAGGGTCAACTTACTGTGTTTGCAACAGTCTCTACCCCGAGACATATTATATAGGACAAAGTGATGAATTTTTGGAAAGCCCAGTTTTAGGTTTTTTTTTTTTTAACTAAATATAATTTTTAAATTTCAAATAAAAAAAGCATTATAGCAATTTATAAGTTTGGCATTAAGCAGAGTTTATGGTCCCGACTATAAAGAATCTTGTCCGGGGGTATTTGCAAACGACTTTTCCACGCTAAGAGCTCAAAAACTTATAACAACGAAAACATAAAATTTTATGCACGACTGGTCCGGGCACAAATCTTTTAAGAAATACAGCTTTCTATTGATTTTTTCACAGTTTCCTTACATTTTAAAAAAAAAATGTACTTATTAAGGTTACAAAAAGATATTTTAATTGGCTGGTGAAGATTTTGAGTTCAACCACTTTATGGTGATCAAGTCATCGTAGAAAAAGGGGCCCCAACTTGTCTATTTAATTCCTTTGTACCTTTTAATAATAAGTTATGCATTTGTATGGCATATATCGTCATCTGGGGTGAAGTTGGACAATTTTTTAGGTTTTCTTCTAATACTGTTAGCAGTTTTATTGGAAAATTTATAAAAAAATCAAGACTGATAACCTTTTTAAAAATGGCAATATATTTTTATCTAAATACTGTCTGAATTCACCCCTATGTATGGGATGAATTCGGAACCACCTGATTTTTAAAAGGAAATTAAATAAGAGCGTGTATATGGGTCAACTCGGACAGTAAAATATTAAAAAATAGAATTTTAAACCCACAGGACTACTTTTTGCCTAGGTATAAAATAATACGAGTTGATAATATTTAAATGCTTTATTATAAAACTAAGCCTTCCTCAAAAACATTTGTTAAAAATAAAACGAATAATAAACTTAACATTTTCAGTTTTTAAACTGTTTAAATAGAGACTTTTCACAAAACAGACCTATTCGATTTTAATACCTTTATTTAGTAACGTAAACCTGTATCTTCCCTTTCTTAAATTTTATGTTTCGTAGTAGTTAAAAATGCAATCAAATTTACTCTAAACTCCACATATTTTTCATTTGAAGATAAGTTGTATAAACAAATAAAAAAAAGGTTGCGCCATGGGGTCACAACCTAGTGTAGTTGCACAATTAGTCTTAGAAGTTTCTGGGGAAAAAATTATAAGAAAATAAATTTGTAGTTCCATTTTTCAGATATTAATGACTGCACATCTATCCCAAAAAACGAAACAAATTATATTTTGGATGAATTTAAGATACCACAAAAACTTAAAGTTTACCATTGAAATTGAAGAAAATGCCAAAATAAATTTCTTAGACACAACACTACCCCGCATGGGAGAAAACACAAAAACCGAATGGTACACAAAAAACATGGTCGTCCCGATACTTAAATTTTAATTTCCCAACCACTCATTTGCAAAAAAAAAAATCCAAAATAGGATTGGCAGTCCAAGCAACCAACTATCTGATCCCGAATTTAGAAAAAATCAATAAAAAAAGAAAAAAGATGCTCAAAATTAAATAATACCTAGATCAATTAATCAATAAAATATTTAAAAAACAGAATACATAAATTTTATAACTAACGGAAAAAAACGATCAGGAAAAAATAATAAAAACCAAAAAAATATCTTTTTTACCGTTTGTAAATGGCCTATCACAAAACACCTATTTAAAAAAAGTATAAGAAATCGCCAAAGCCTTTATCAAAAAATTTTAGTAGACTTAAAAACAAAAACTCCAAAAAAAAAACGTAACATCGTATATCAAATTCCGTAAAGGATTGCACCGGTGATACATCGGTCAAACAACGCAGTATTTGGAAAATAGGCTAAAAAGCCACAAGTACGACAAAAAAATGCAAAGCCCCAACGAATCACGAAAAGACAAAGGGACATAATTTCAATTATAATGCAAAAAAGTACTTAAAACCAAAAAAAAAAAGAGTTTATGGAGAGGACGAAACCAAAAAACCCAAATTCCATAAACGATAAAAAGATATCAACAATCTTAATAAAATATACATCGCCCTTCTTTATTAATTAGTTCATATTTTATTACTAATATAAGTAGTCCTTCCTTGTGTTTGGTTAAAAATGTAAATATACACATGTTATTGATTAATGTCACTATTATTTTAACGCTCTATCTTTTTGTGTTTTTTTTTTAATGAACAGTTATACTTACTTTGTTTCTGAAACTTAACTTTTTTGATTTGAATAAGATCGAAAAATATCGAAATGTCATCAATATAAAGAATAAAAACATAATGTTTACATTCTTGCCGACCAAAACCAAGAAATTAAAAGAGTATATATATATATATATATATATATATATATATATATATATATATATATATATATATATATATATATATATATATATATATATATATATATATATATATATATATATATAAAATATATATATATATATATATATATATATATATATATATATATATATATATATATATATATATATATATATATATTATATATATATATATATATTTTACATATATATGTATTTTTTTAGTAGCAAGCTCATGTTAAATTCTATAAAAATTTTAATTGTTTTACAAATTATGACGGGATAACTACCCTTACGAAATATAACTGAAAACAGAAATATATTATTGCGTTTTTTTTTAATAAAAACTTAACCAAACATAAGAAAATTATTTTTAATAGACTGGAATTGCATTGAAAGAAAAGTTGTATGTTTTTTTGATGATCATAAGTGTAAAAACAACCTATTGACCATGTTGGTATATTATCTGTTGCTAAAACAGAACTGTATTTAAAAAGCAAAAGGGCAAAATTCAGTATCCAAATTTGCTTCCTGCACTTTTACAGTTCTTTATAGCCAAGAACTACTTATATCTAAATTGCTATTTTAATCCTAGTGATTCTAATTCTTCATCAGGATCTAATTCACAACTTTCTGAGAACAACAGCTGTGGCCCATTATTTTTATCTCCTACTAGTAAACCTTAGCCACATAACTTAGAAATTATTAAATGATTTGGTACATGTTCTGGGATTGTCTAAACAAAAATTAAAACTTCTTGGTTTCAGGTTGACTGAAATCGAAATGTAATATTGTTAAATTTTAAAGGGATGGAAGGAATATGTGTGGTATTGATGAATAGGCTTAAAATGGAACACGCGCCTTCCAAGAGGCGATTCTTAACAATTTATTGAAATACAACACAAAGGCCGTCTTGCTTTATAATAGAAACAAACATTCACTTCTTCAGCCCACTAACTATTAATTATTTGTTTAATAACTTATTTTACATAATTTATATCTTTACAAGTAATTTTGTTATACTTTAATACACGAATATGTATTACTTCTTAAAGTTTTCTGTGCGTTCTTGGTAAATTTATATCCATAATTATGAACTAAACAATTAGAATAAAAAATTAAATAAAATAGACTCCGAAGCCTTATGTTTAGAAAATTAGTTTTGGATAAATTGTTAATAAAAAAACGTATATCGTATCTTTACAAGTAACTTTGTTATACTTAAATGGACGAATATATATTACTTTTTAAAGTTTTCGGCATTCTTGTATGCTCTTCATATTATAATAAAAATCGTTGTTTCTAATGTTTTTTATTGTAAAACTTTAATTTTATGAACTGTATTTATAGATTAAAAAAATATTTTTTGGGTTACCTTCAAGGTAAAATTAAAAAAAACACTTTTTTGTTTCCTTGTATGTTATAATCAAAAACACTACTTGGTTTGTTAATTTGTTTGTTAATTCGCCTTCCAAGGGGCGATTCTTAATAATTTATTGAAAATACAACACAAAAGCCCTCTTTGCTTTATAATAAAAAACAAACATTCACTTTAGCCCAGTAACTTTAATTATTTGAATAACTTATTTTACATAATTTATATCTTTACAAGTAATTTTGTTATATTTAAATGGACGAATATATATTATTCTTAAAGTTTTCGTGCATTCTTGGTAAATTGATATCCATAATTATGAACTAAACAATTAGAATAAAAAATTAAATAAAATAGACTCCGAAGCCTTATGTTAAAAAATTAGTTTTGGATAAATTGTTAATTTAAAAAAAAACGTATATCGTATCTTTACAAGTAACTTTGTTATACTTAAATGGACGAATATATATTACTTCTTAAAGTTTTCTGTGCATTCTTGGTAAATTTATATACATAATTATTAATTAAACAATAAGAATGAAAAATTAAATAAAATAGAATCCCAAGCCTTATGTTAGAAAATTAGTTTTGAATAAATTGTTAATAAAAAGAAACGTATATCCTATCTTTACAAGTAATTTTGTTGTACTTAAAGGGACGAATATATATTACTTCTTAAAATTTTCTGTGCATTTTTGGTAAATTTGTATCCATAATTATAAATTAAACAATAAGAATAAAAAATTAAATAAAATAGAATCCCAAACCTTATGTTAGAAAATTAGTTTTGGATAAATTGTTAAAAAAAAACTAAGATAAAGAAATAGTATTAACCTACAAATTCCCATTTTTAGTTGTTTTTTAGTACACAAAAAGAAATAATTTTTTACGAGGGATTAAAACATATCTTAATATCAGGTACATGGAAAATTTTAAAAAACATTGGGTCTGTATGCTCTTCAGCTTATTATAAAAAAATCATTGTTTCTAATGTTTGTCATTGTAAAACTTTAATTTTGGTGAACTGTATTTACAGATTGAAAAGAATATTTTTTGGGTTACCTTCAAGGTAAAATTAAAAAAAAAACACTTTTTTGTTACCTTGTATGTTATAATCAAAAACACTACTTGGTTTGTTAATTTGTTTGCTAATTCGCCTTCCAAGAGGCGATTCTTAACAATTTATTGAAATACAACACAAAAGCCGTCTTGCTTTATAATGGAAACAAACATTCACTTCTTTAGCCCAGTAACTTTTAATTATTTGTTTAATAACCTATTTTACATAATTTATATCTTTACAAGTAATTTTGTTATACTTAAATGGACGAATATATATTACTTCTTAAAGTTTTCTGTGCATTCTTGGTAAATTTATATCCATAATTATGAACTAAACAATTAGAATAAAAAATTAAATAAAATAGACTCCGAAGCCTTATGTTAGAAAATTAGTTTTGGATAAATTGTTAATAAAAAAACGTATATCGTATCTTTACAAGTAGTTTTGTTATAATTAAATGGACGAATATATATTACTTCTTAAAGTTTTCTGTGCATTTTGGGTAAATTTATATCCATAATTATTAATTAAACAATTACCTACAATGAAAAATTTATGAAAATTAGTTTTGATAAATTGTTAATAAAAAAAAACTAAGATAGAGAAATAGTATTAACCTACAAATTCCCTATTTTTAGTTGTTTTTAGTAAAAAAAGAATATTTTTTTACGAGGGATTAAAACATATCTTAATTTCAGGTACACTGAGAATTTTAAAAATATCATTGGGTCTGTATGCTCTTCAGCCTATTATAAAAAATCATTGTTTCTAATGTTTTTCATTGTAAAACTTTAATTTTGGTGAACTGTATTTACAGATTTAAAAAAATATTTTTTGAGTTACCTTCAAGGTAAGATTTAAAAAAAAACACTTTTTTCTTTCCTTGTGTGTTATAATCAAAGACAGTACTTGGTTGTTTCTATATATAATAAGCAATTTTATATGTACCTGTATGTAAAAAAGGTTTTTTTTTTGTTAATTAGGCGTTTATATCAATGGCTTCCTAAATAAATTTCAGAAGCTCCTGTACAGGGTGGCTCGAATTGACGCTCATCATTGGGATTTCAAACCGTAGGATACAGGTTTAAATAAAGGAAGTTTTTGCATTAAAAAAATTCCCGAATACTTCCGAAGATATTCGAAAAACCGAATTTTTAATTTTGGTTTTCATTGTTTTCTGCCTTTATTTGTTAAGATAACTTAAAATAAAAAATTTCATGGCCGCGTTATCTGCCTTTTTTTTAAATTTAATTAAATCCTTTCATCACTCTTAAAACACTATATATTGTCACTTTGATATTTGCCGACGTTTCGTACAGAATATTCCATCACCAGAATATTTTAAATTTATTTAACCATAATAGGCCCTGAACTACATTTTTAGGTAAAACGGTCAAAAAAAGAATAAACTTATTACATTTTCCTGATGTTTTTATTGCAACTCATTGATATCTTACACCTTATACTTCTGCCTCATGCATCGAGGCAGAAAGTTATCTCTTTAAAAACTGATAGTGATTAAATTATGTTCATTTTTAATATGGGTATTAATATAGTATAGTACAAATCGTTTATGTAAGCTGATTTGTTGTCTACTTTTTTGTATCTTATGTTTAATTGTTTAATATTCATGAAAGTTTCTGTTAATAAAGTAATTTTCGCTGTTAGATATCAATGAGTTGCAATAAAACATCACAAATGTAATAAGTTTGTTCTTTTTTTTTGACATTCTTACCTAAAAATGTAGCTCAGGGCCGTATAATGGTTAAATAAATATAAAATATTCTGGTGATGGAATTTTCTGTACGAAACGTCGGCAAATATCAAAGTGACAATATATGTTTTAAAAGTGATGAAAACTTTTTATCAGCTTACAATTAAATAGAAAAAAATCATGTCCGTATTTAAAAATTAAGTTGATGATGGTCGCCAGAAGCCGAAACGTCAGATTCAATATTTAATCATACTGAGTTATAGGGCAGATAAAGTGGCCATAAAAATGTGTTTTTCATTTTAAGTTATCTTAACAAATAAAGCCAGGAAACAATAGAAACAAAAATGAAAAATTCCGGTTTTTTTTAATATCGTCGGAAGTATTCGAAATTTTTTAAAATGCAAAATGTCATTTTATTGAGCAGCAAATTGCGCAACTTTGCCTGCATTTAACTGACCCTGTATCTCTTACGGTTGCCGAAATCCCAATGATGAGCGTCGAATTCGAGACACCCGTACATTGTATTCAAAAAACGCTTTTTATGTGTCTCTGAATGTAATAATATTAGATCATCCAAACCCCAACCTCACCACCTGTAGAAAAATATTGGTTTTATATTAAAAACACTTCAATAATTTGCGTGTTTTTTTTAACCCTCAAGAATAAAATAGCCACTGGTCAGAGTTCAAATATTGTGTTTAATTTAATAATAGATATCGTGAACAGCATACAGATACTCACTTTTTAAAACGATAATAAGAACAGTTAGTACTACTTGATCAGTAACAAAAAATAACTTTAACTAATTTTTTTTTAATAAAAGATCATCGCCAAAAAAATCTGAAGAAAAATTTACGAAAGTATAATTATCACCTTCTATTTTAAAATGTTTGCTTATTTAAAAAAAAACCTCCTTTTTTTAAAGGACATTCAAAGTTTTCTTTATAACTACATTTCTAGGTTCACATAACTAAAAAATCTATACTTCTTAGCAACACTGTTACGTCTGGATTCTCTGCCCCAGAACTAAGCGATCATTTCCGAGCAGTTTCCTTTATTATCTATGTAAATATATGTATGCATTCACTTATATGTGCATGGAGAACTTTGAAAGCAGTAAATTAACTCAGATCCTCGAGTTGTGTAAATGACGCTTTACATGTGATGGACATTT
>JAHBCN010022883.1:0-13033 GCA_019359885.1 Listronotus oregonensis
TTCCGTTTTAAAAAATGGTATTTTTTCTTTGTTTTTTTAAAATATTTTTTTTGTCATTTTAACAGATTTTCTTTATCTAAGGGTTAAATTGGGGTTGTTCCGGGAAACTTAAAGGGACAATATTTGGTCTTTAGATGGAAAGGGTATATATCTTTTATATTCCGTTTAAAAAAAATGGTAGTTTTTCTTTGTTTTAAAAAAAAAAACATTTTTTTGTCATTGTTTACAGAAAGGGTATATATCTGTAATATTCTTTTAAAAAACGTACTATTTTTTTGGTTTGGAAAGAGAACAATTGTCATATTTTAAGGATTTTTTATATGTAAAGGTTAAATTCGGATTATAAATGTAAAGTTTATTTATATCTTTTATATTTTATTTTAAAAAGAGGTAGTTTTGTTAAGAAAAAACTTTTTTTTTTGTTGTCTAAGTCACAATACTCCTAATTATTGTATTTGTCTTCTTTATTACACATATTATATACATGTTTAGAAAATAACAGACAACAAATAAAGGCATCATAAAACAAACATAGTTTTTTGTTTACACAATAAACTATTAAAAAATTTTTCATTTAAATTTTTGTCTTCTGTATAGTTCGTCGATGGTAATATCTTGGATTCGCCGCGACATTTAATTACAGGCCTGTTATTACGGTCGGCCCTACCGTTCAACGAACGATCGAAACTTCAGGGTCATCATTCGCGAAAGTGGAAAAACCACTCTCGCTCATGCTATTTGTTAAAACAAATTACTAAGAAACTCGTTTTTCTGAATTTTTCCGGAAAAATTAAATGCACTAGGGATATTACCCCCGAAAATCTTATTTTTTAACAAAGCAGAACTTTTTCTGACCATTTTTTTGTTTTTTTAACTCAATAATAAAAAAAATCCCATTTGGTAGGAAGTTATCGGGACACGCTGTATAATCAAGAATCAAGATGATTTAATCGAATTTTTTTTTGGAATTTTATTCTTTTAAATTACTTTTTTATTTCAATAGGTCTTTTTACTTACCAACAACTGTCGTAACAGCTGTCGCAGCTATCCCAGCACCTCCAGCAGTACCCCCAATAAGACTCGCCCAATTGTCGGGCCTTGCTTCAAACCCTCGACTCAACCAATAGGCCGCGTTGTTCGGATTAAGTTGATTTGCACGATTAACAATACTGGCGGCCATAGAAACGGCATCCATTTCTAAGTTTTTTTGAGCAAAAACTAAAATATATACTTGCAGGAAACGCCTTCAGAATATATTATCTTCCTCTAGCTTTTACTTCAGTAAGTTTGCCACCATACGGTAACAGGCGCAATGGCTACTTATATTTTATAATGCGCAATATACACCACATATATACATACACGTTACGTGGCGATTACGGAAGAAGAGACGATTTCGCCACGTTTTGGTAGGTACTTTGGTTGGTCAGAAATAGTGATGGGATAATTCGAATTAAAAATAATCGATAATCCGATTATTGAAATAACCGCTATCATGCGATTATTCAGATTTAATTTTTTTTTGATTTAAAATTTATTTTTCGTAATTCAAATTAAATCTGAATAATCCATGATGCGGTTTTTTCAATAATCGGACTATCAATTATTTTTAATTCGAAATTATTATCCTATTTTAAAAATTAAAAATGGCGAAATCGTCTAAGGTTTGTTCCAACAAGAAATCCGGTATCGTTTCGAAATCGTTTTTGAACTGTTTTTTGGTGCGTTTTAGAGCATGCCGCCTTAAAAAAGACGATTTCGCCAGTTTTGGTAGGTACTTTGGTTGGTCAGAAATAGTGATGGGATAATTCGAATGACAAATAATCGATAATCCGATTATTGAAATAACCGCTATCATGCGATTTTGAGATTTAATTTTTTTTATTTAAATATAATTTTTCGTAATTCAAATTAAATCTGAAAATTGCATGATAGCGGTTTTTTCAATAATCGGATTATCAATTATTATTAATTCGAATTATCCCATCACTATTTCTGACCAACCAAAGTACCTACCAAAACGTGGCGAAATCGTCTATACAGCGTTGCCAGAGCTGGTACAATTGTATCAATTTGATACATTTTTACATTTTTTGTACAAAAATACAATATCACTCTTTTTGGTACATTTTTGATCAAAAATTTTTTTCTAGTAATTGCAAACTGCCGCAACTTTTGATTTTGACCAAATTTTATACCGGGTTTTTTGGGAACCTGATACGAACCCAAAAATTTTTGGGGAAACGTTTCGTTTTCGAGATATCCATCATCAAACTTGAAAATCAAACTTACCTCATTTACACTATTCCCCCTTCTTTTTGTACAGAATTCTTGATTTTTACACTAAATTGGAACACAATAGTTAACAAACACCTTTTAAAAACTTGTTTTTATATTTATTTTATAACTATTTTTGATTTAATTGTAAAAATTCACTTTCAAACGCCGCAACCAGGTATATAATATGAAATTTTTAAGCAAACATGGCCGCCTCGTTTGAAAGTGATACTTGGCAATTTAATAAAGAAAAAGGTGTAAAATAAACAAAAAAAAGTTTTTAAAAGGTGTTTATAAAATATTGTGCCACTTTACTGTAAAAATCAAGAAGAGGGGGGAATATAGTGTAAATGAGGTTAGTTTGATTTTCAAGTTTGATGATGATGGATATCTTAAAAACGAAACGTTTCCGCCAAATATTTTTTTAGATTCGTGATCAGCGCCCCAAAAAACCCCCGTATGCCAAATTTGGTCCAAATTGGAGTTGCGGCCACTTTCTAGACAATAGGGTCCTTGCACATTTTTTTTAATGATGTCGTTTGCATATTATAGACCTTTCAAAACCTCCTTGTTTTTTCTTTTAAATTGTTTTTTGCCGAAAATTTTGATTTAATAACTTCGAAATTCAAAGGTCCCGCGAAAACGCTTTCTGTTAGGTTACTTATAAATGGCCCTCATTTATAGGTAAATGTCTGCGTTGCCAAATAGCCTAGTAGTACAATTTTTGGCATTGGTACAATGACACAGTGGAAAATGTACACTAGATGTACGCATTGAACTGGGCGGTTTTAAACCCCGCTTTTGCAAATTTGTTTTCATTTTATCGTTGCTCTTGTTCTGTGTGATTTGTATTGGATTTTTACGGTTGTGTCTCAAAATGAGTAAAATTTACCCCTTGGTGTATAATTATCATTGCAAAAATACGTCTATTAATATGCCGGGAAAAAACTTTTGTTCAAGTTCCATCTGATAAGGCTTTAAGGAATCTATGGCTTCAAGCAGGGGGACGTGATCCTGAAAGGTTATCTTCAACATCTAGTTTGTTTGTTTGTGAAGATCCTTTGATTAAAATATTCTTTATCAGTTTTATGACAGTAATACGAGCAGAGATTTTTACAGAGTTCATTTCTATCTACAAATCAAATAGGTATTTCAAAATTTTTTGTCAAACAGTACAATTAAGTTGGAGATTTGGCAAATTATTACCTAGTGATGACCTATCCAATCAAATCGTTTTAGAAAATTTGAATTTTTAGTACTTTTATTTTTGAAATATCTCAGAAGTTACTTTATTTATCAGTATACTAATTTACACACGCAATTTTAGACCCATATTTAATCGAACTACATAGAAATTATAAACATTTATTTTGCGTGCAAGGACCCTATTATCTCTTTTCTCAATTAAATATATTTAAAAGCAAAGTACGTAATCGTCTGTTGCCGAAAACGTGCAATTCTTTATTAATGGCAAAAACTTTGCTTGAAATAATTTCGGGCCCAATGGAAACGGAATTTGATAAAGCAATTGTTTATTAATAAGAAACTTAAAAAAGGTTTCTTGTTTTTTTTTTCAACTTTTAAATTTTTTTTTCGCATTTATTTTCTGCTTTAAATATGTTCTTGTTTTGTTTTTTATGAAAATATATTTTGATCTGGTAAAAAAAATGTGTTTTAATTTTGTAAAAAAAAATAAAAATGCCTGTAAAACTAAAAGTTATATAATTGTTGGTTTTTACTTTTCAGTACAAAACAATCAATTTTGGTACATTTTTCAATAAAATTTGGTACATTTTAAAAAATGACTCTGGCAAATTGCGTCTATAGTTTCGTGACGATACGAAAAGTACAAACGTTGGATCGCTTTGCGGATCGTTTTTGGGACTGTCAAATCAAAAGTTTTTGAATTTTTTTTTTTAAAAAAATATAACCCTACTTTTCACCTATTATTTTTTGATCAAAGTTAGCAAATATCACTCATAATATCGTCACCTCTTTAAAGATAATTAAATTTAATGATGTGTTAGGAGGTGTAAAAATTGATGTTTTTGAATAATTAAACAAGCGAGGAAATAGAAAATGCTAAAGCACGTTGCACGCTATTCGCTAAATAAAGTTAGGATTATGCAGAAAATTAAATTAATTTAAAATAATTAAAGTCACACAAGAAAAGATAAAAATTATGTGATCAAATTGTTTTAATTATAACATAAATTAAAAATTAAGTTAAGTTAAAAAGATAAACAACTTTTAACTTTCTTAACTTGTTTTAATTTTTTAACCTTATCATAAAATGAAATAAACGTTTCCTTTTTAAAGTAATTAAACTCCCACACAATAACATCAAAAAAATATTAAGAAACTCGTTTTTCCTATGCGTTATAAAAAAATGTAACAAAATTATATATTTTTTAGACAAATATTTATTTAAAAGTTAAAAATTACCGGACAGCTGCCAAGAGTGCACCAATAAAATAGAAATCACGAAAACCCTTAACCCTTAACAGTGATTTGCCCTACGTATGCTAAATTTTATTGTTTTTAAACTGATTGGCATGTTTTCACACAAATGTCTTAATTTATAGGTTTGTTCCAGCTAGTGATGGGATAATTCGAATTAAAAATAATCGATAATCCGATTATTGAAATAATCGCTATCATGCGATTATTCAGATTTAATTTGAATTACGAAAAATAACCTGATCCCACAGAATTGATTACGCGTCGCGAAAAAAAAAATAAACATGTAGGAATAACGAATAAGATTTAATATTTTAATAGTAAAGTATATATTTATGTAAATAGTAAATAGACCGGACAACCTAATTATAAAAAAGGTAATTTTTAACTTACCGGGCTCACGGCCGATTTTATTAAAATTTTGTATACATGGGTTTTTGGGGCGCTTATCACGAATCTGAAGTCATATTTTGTCGGACTCTGCTAGTTTTTGAGTTATAACGCCCCACTCGAACCTAACCTCATATCTGCACAAACTCCTAAAATTCCTTGAAACAATTTAATGCGCTTAATTTTTAAATTTAAATCACGAAAAATAAAAATAATTCAAATTTATTCGCTTTATTATTTCGCGGGTCCCTGGCACACCAACATAAAACAGTCTAAAATCTCTAGACAATTTTGTTGACATTTATAAAAGTAAAAATAGTATTTTTGGGAAGTGCTTGTTGTGCTTTTTTTATTAAAAATATTTGTTAAATGAAGGTGAAATTAAATTTATCTTATAAAATAATAAGTGTATTTCGATAAAATCTTCCATTTTGGGTGTAATCAGTTTTAAGAAGGAGAAATTTTAGGAAAGTTTTGCTGGTTAGGTTGAGTGGGGGTTATAACTTAAAAACCAAATTCGAAAAAAATTTACTTCAGATTCGTGATCAGCGTTTCAAACATCCCCGGTATACAAAATTTCAATAAAACCCGTGGGCCCTAAGTAAAAAATTACCAAAAAAAATGGCAAATGGAAAATTTACTTACTAAAATAATAATAATAATAATAATAATAATAATAATATATATTATACAGTGTCAAAAAAGTTCAGAATCCCCGTTGACGAATTATTAAGGGGATCCCGGACTTTTATGACAAACTGTATACAGTAAAGCGCAGAGAACTGCGAACATAGGACAATCCTAGACGATTTTGGATGTACCTAAAACCCCGCGCCGCACCGACGATCAATAATCTTCCAGCAAACAATTTCAACGCGCGTCGGCCGGTCAAGCGTCAATTCAATACCTTTATTTTAAATAATTCTTTACTATCGAACGCTCGACAGCTATAGTTGTACTGTTTCGATTATTTGCGACCAAAAAGTTTTTTATTATTAAAATAATTATTAATGGATGTTTACGAACTGGAAGAAAAAATTTAAATTATTGAATAGCATCACCGTGGAACCTGTGAGGGGAATTAGGGAATTATTTATTAATTTAACAGGCCGACTCCCACGATTTCTACTATTCACCAGCATTAAAAACTTTCTGACATTTGGTTGTTTAACTCCGAGAAAACATAAACATGATAGTGCCCCAGAAGAAAACAACGAAAGGGAAATGAAGGAAATTATGGTAGTGGCAAGCCTTATTGAAAATCCTACAATTTCCATTAATACTATTGCAGAACAGGTTGATTTGAGCAGAAGATCAGTGGGAAGAGTGCTGAAAAAATGGATACGGATCCTACAAAGAAGAAAAACCCCAAAGAAATTTTCCCTGATGATCATTTTAGGAGAATGCAATTTTGTGAAACTGTAATGGAAATGGAAAATAACAATGAAAATTTCATACGAAACATTGTTTTTACTGATGAATCGACATTTCCACTTCATGGTCGTCACAATCCTGCCATAACCCGTTACTGGTCAAAGGAAAATTTACATGGTTTTTCGAGTTAGGGACACAATATCCTCAAAAATTAAATATCTGGGGTGGTATGTTGGGAGAAAATATGATTGGCCCATTCGTCATTGATGGTGCTCTTACTGGTCCGAAATATCTGGAACTTTTGCAGCTTCGCATTGTTCCAGAAATTAGAAGACTAGCGGGCCAAGATTTGCAGATATTTGGTTTAACATGACGGCTGTCCTGCTCATAACAGTGTGTTGGTTCAAGAATATTTTATAACACTTTTACAAACAGGCTTATGACAGGACGCGGAACCATCTTATGGCCCGCTCGATCACCTGATCTCTCACCCAACTTTTTTTTTTGGGGTCACGTAAAATCACAAATTTATGGATTTCAGGAGAATAGGGCTAAAATCTACAAGAATTGCAATTGAAAATTGAGAATTCTTTTTAGGAATATTACCCCTAATATTTTAGCAAATGTCAGAAGGCGTTTTTATGACAATCTTGGTTATTGTTTGGAAGAAGGTGGTTTATTTGAGCATCTTCGATAAGTAGAAGGAGTTTTTTTTTTTTTTTTTTTGTTATTTTTTATGAATGCAGATTTATTTATTTTTTTAAGAACATCTTTTAAGTTTTATTATCTATTAGAGAATTTTTTTTTTATTTTATTAGGAAAAACTGTTTGGTTCTTAAGACCGTAGCAAACGTTTCGGTCTCGTAAACAACTAATTTTAAATTTATTGCTGATAAGAAATACGATCGAAGTCGGTTGACGGTACCGCTCCCAACCTGCCTTTTTTGGGATTATATTCTCTTACTGAAAATAAAAACGCAGTACAAACAAAGTTGGCAGATAATTCTCCCGAATTTATCACCGCACTTCCCACCAGTCCCAACCAAAAATGAGCCATGTGAGGAAACGAGACGGAAATTAAAATGCAAACCACAAAAATATCGGTATTTTAGAATTGGGTACATCCAAAATTGTCCAGGAGCCTCCTATGTTCGCAGTACGGTGCGCTTTACTGTATAATATTTAGTGTTTGTGTTTAGTTACATCAGAATCGAGTTACATATTCATTTAGAAATCCACAATTTAAAATACAAACGAATAAAAAATAAAATAATTATATAATTCGAATTATCAATTAATCCGATTATTGAAATCATTCATAATTCAATAATTCGATTCTTAAAATAATCCGATTATGCCCATCACTAGTTCCAGCACGTCGAAAAACCGTCACCGAACGATTACGCTCATGCGCAGTGATTAAATGCGTTCCAAAAGAACGTGATGGTTATCGGACGATCGTGGTTGTGCCAACAAAACTTGGGATCGTTTAGTTACGGTTTCAGAACGGTAATTCTGATACATGGATTAAATTGAAAACCGTTTGGGTTGACTTGCGCATTGAACATCTTGGCATTGGATTTTTGATTTTTAACAGCTGTTTCATGTTTATTGTTTTATATTTGATCTTCATATGTTTACTGTTAAGGTAGGATTATGCAGAAAAGTTAAGTTAATAGGCCTTTTCATCATGTGACCAGCGCAAGCGCAGTCGCCATGTTGAAATGGCGGCAATTCAAAAGTTTCGTACTGTTTTGATCGACAATGGCTGGGAATGCAGTATTATCTCCCCAATTAAATCATTTACTGGAAAAAATCGTTGATGGGGCTTCATTGATTTATAATTCAGTTGAATCCCATAATTGTACGCAATTAAAAATGAGTTAAATGTCATGGACGTCTTTAAAAAGGAAAAAGAAGTGAGCTAAGGAGGTTAGGCATCATTATTCTTTACTATACAAAAAGTATGTATAATTTTATTCTAATTAGACCTACCACATATATACAAGTGTTATATTGATTAAATTGTATTGTATTTAAATGATTTATAGCGTGTATCACTCTTACATACTCCATAACAACACCGCTTCGTCGTTCCTTTTCGTACTGATATCATTATAATAATCGATTAAAAAAACCTATTTGCTAATTAAGACACTTTTTTCTTTATTTTCGTATTTCTTTTCTTCAATAACTATACTTTCTTTAGTATTTTTTTTATTTTAATTATGTCTTAACAGGCCCTTTAACATGCTTGTTTACAAAAAACAGTACGAAAAAAATGGCTGATACTGACACATGCGCACAAAAAAAATTGTGATGAAAAGGCCTATTTAAGTTAACAAAAATTAAGTTATTATAAATTAAAACATTTGTGTGAAAACATGCCAATCAGTTTAAAAATAACAATAAAATTTAGCATACGTAGGGCAAATCATGTTAATAGGGTTTTCGTGATTTCTATTTTATTATTATCTCTGGCAGCTGTCCGGTAATTTGTTAACTTCTTAAATAAATATTTGTCTAAAAAATATATAATTTTGTTACATTTTCTATAACGCATGGGAAAGACGAGTTTCTGTAAGCCTATTTTATGATGTTATTGTGTGGGAGTTTAATTATTTTAAAAAGGAAACGTTTATTTCATTTTATGATAAAGTTAAAAAATTAAAATAGGTTAAAAATTTAAAAGTTGTTTATCTTTTTAACTTAACTTAATTATTAATTTATGTGTATAATTAAAACCATTTGATCACATAATTTTTATCTTTTCTTGTGTGACTTTAACTTATTTTAACTTAATTTAATTTTTTTGCATAATCCTAACTTTATTTAGCGAATAGCGTGCAGCGTGCTTTAGCATTTTCTATTTTCTCGCTTGTTTAATTATTCAAAAACATTAATTTTTACACCTCCTAAGCACATCATTAAATTTAATTATCTTTAAAGATGAGTGACGATATTATGAGTGATATTTGCTAACTTTGATCACAAAAATCATAAGTAGAAAAGTAGCGTTATATTTTTAAAACAAAAAATTCAAAAACTTTTGATTTGATGGTCCCAAAAACGATCCGCAAACATCCAACTTTTACTTTTCGTACCGTCACGAAACTATTTTAAGGCCGCGCATGCGTCTAAGCGCACCAAAAAACAGTTCAAAAACGATTTCGAAACGATACTGGATTTCTTGTTGGAACAAACCTAAATAACTTAATTTTTGTTAACTTAAATTAACTTGACTTTTCTGCATAATCCTACCTTAACAGTAAACATATGAAGATAAAATATGAAACAATAAACATGAAACAGCTGTTAAAAATCAAAAATCCAGTGCAAGATGTTCAATGCGCAAGTCGACCCAAACAGTTTTCAATTTAGGTCATGTATCAGAATTACCGTTCTGAAACCGTAACTAAACGATCCCAAGTTTTGTTGGTCGTCACATCTCTGTTGGAACGCACTTTAATCACTGCGCATGAGCGTGATCGTTCGGTGACGGTTTTTCGACGTGCTGGAACAAACCAGAATGTTCGAGTGTTTGGTATTTGGGGATAGGCCTTTTCATCACAATTTTTTTTGTGCGCATGCGTCAGTATCAGCCATTTTTTTCGTACTGTTTTTTGTAAACAAGCATGTTAAAGGACCTGTAAACACATAATTAAAATTAAAAAATACTAAAGAAAGTATAGTTATTGAAGAAAAGAAATACGAATATAAAGAAAAAAGTGCCTTAATTAGCAAATAAGTTTTTTTAATCGATTATTATTATGATATCAGTACGAAAAGGAACGACGAAGCGTTGTTGTTATGGAGTATGTAAGAGTGATACACGCTATAAATCATTTAAATATAATACATATTATTTTATATAACAATATAATAATTGTATATATGTGGTAGGCCTAATTAGAATAAAATTATAGATATTTTTTGTATAGTAAAGAAGTAATGATGCCTAACCTCTCAATCAGCTCACTTCTTTTTCCTTTTTAAAGACGTCCATGACATTTAAGCTACCTTTTTAATTGCGTATTTATAATTATGGGCTTCAACTGAATTATAAATCAGTGAAGCACCATCAACGATTTTTACCAGTAAATTATTTAATTGGGGAGATAATACTGCATTCCCAGCCATTGTCGATCAAAACAGTACGAAACTTTTGAATTGCCGCCATTTCCTGGCACTGCGTTTTCGCTTGTCACATGATGAAAAGGTTTATTCCCCGAATTCGTAATTTACTATTTTCTTACAAGAGTCGCCACTGTCGCCAACAAGTGTCTAGTGATACCAAAAACTATACAATTTTTAAAGCTTTAGTACATTTTTACCGGTAGGCGAGGTATACAACCAGCTTTGCGTGCTAATTGGTCGGCCACACCCTTCCGACCAATGCAATCTCAAATTCCAAATATAGGCGGTTTCTGTCAAAGCCTTTTTTGTCCTCACGAGTTTGTACTTTTAGCCACCACGTGTGATTCTACAAAAAGGTTTAGGAATTACTCCAGACTTCAAAACTAGATTTCTCCTTGATCCCCGAGAGCTAGGCACGCCCAATTTGGCTCCTCCAACCACACTGATCGGAAGTCGACAGAGGCAGGTCTGCCTCTAGTAAGTGTATGCTCGAGGGTCGCAAATGTAATTTGTAATTTTTTGGATACGAAAGTGAAGAACGAAGAGATAAGGTCTGTTTGTTATCAAGTTTAGAATAGGGCAAATAAGTTTACTACCCTTGGCCTTGACCAAGGGTAGTAAACTTAACAAGGAGTGCTCGATTTTTACTATTTGTCCGCAGATATAGGTTATGTTTGGACGTCACCCGTTTGCCCATTTTGCCCAGAAGGCAGATTTATTTTATTAATTTTTGTTAAATATTCTACTTTTAAAAACTATTTTGGATATGTACTTACTATTAGAACTGTAATGTATAATATTTTTAAAAAAATTTAAAACTTTATATTACTTGTAAAAAAAACACAAACAGGCAAACAGATTACGTCACAAATACCGAATTGACATTTAAATTGGTTTATATGGGCTTAAATGGGATCGAGCACTTCTTGTTAGGTTTATTACCCTTGGCCTTGCAAAGGCCGGGGTGGGCCAGTGAGCCAATGATCTTACTGCAATATATAAAGTAAAAATTGAACTTTTAGCCGATACAGGCCAACGCTACCACGTGTTATTAAAAAAAAAAAAAAAATTATTTAAAAAACACTTTCATGGTATAAAGGCAGTTAGATTTTTTTCTTGATCCCCGAGAGCTAGGGGAAGCCCAATTTGGCTCCTTTTAAGGGAGTAAAATTTAAAAAGGAGTGCTGATTTTTACTATTTGTCCGCAATATAGGTTATGTTTGGACGTCCCCTTTTGCCCATTTTGCCCAGAAGGCAGTTTATTTTTTTTTTTTTTAAAAATATTCAATTTTTAAAAACTATTTTGGATATTACTTACTATTAGCTGAAAAGTATAACATTTTTAAAAATTAAGACTTTATATTACTTTAAACAAAAAAAAAAGGAAAAACAGATTACGTCACAAATACCGAAAAATTTTAAAATTTGGTTTAAAAGGGTTTAAAAAGGATCGAGCACCCCCTTTTTGGGTTTTAACCCGGGGCCCTTAACCCTTTCTCAAAATCTATGTAGTTTTTAACCGAACAATATATGCTCGGGGGTCCCAAATGTTTTTTTTTGACAGGGAAAGTGAAAAACGAATTAGTTAAATTCCTGTTAGGGTCCAAAACTGTTCCACAAAAAATACTTTTAACTTTTTTTGCTTGCATCAACAAGAAAAAAAAAAGGAGTTGGGGGAAAAAAAACACAAACAAGTCCCTTAAATTTTAATTTTTTTTGTTACAAATCTTTGAACATATACCGTTAGAAACCTGTAGCTCAACCGTACGAAAGAGAGAGCTTCAATAGGTTTAAATTCCTTTTTCTCGTTATATTTCGCTTTCTAGCACGGTCAATTTAAACAAATATTTAGCCGGCACCGTACGTTTAAACAGCCCCACCCCTTTCTTTTAATCCGAATCTACCGAATCTCCTTACGACTTTAACCGAACGATGTTTTCTTCAACTCGTCGGAAGTCGAAAAGAAAAACGTCAGTCGTTTGTGAAAAGTTGACCGGTGCTACAGTGCGCAAAAAAGCTGTAAGAAAAAAAAAGTGGTGAATTAGTCTGTTTTTCTTTTTGTTTTCAGTTTAATTATGTTTATGACTGTTTCTGAAGCGTTAAGTACTGATTTAAATAGTGAAAGTATAATTTTATTGCCATGCCAGCCATAATGAGTAGTAAATCCAGTTCGTAAGTTAAATTTTTTTTTCAAAAGAAAAAATGATTTTTTTTGTATTATTTATTTGTAGCTGGCCTTGAATAATTTTACGTGGTCACGAATAGACGGCGAATCAATTTATTTTGATCGCAGAAAGGTCACGTAGGCTATTTCAACTGTTATCTATTTTCCGAAACAATAAATTCTTTTTTTTCATTTCCCTGCCTTGCATGATATTTTTTAAAAAAAATTAAA
>JAHBCN010022884.1:0-13050 GCA_019359885.1 Listronotus oregonensis
TCTTGCCCAAAAACCCTCGTACTAACCATTTTGTTTTCCTCTACACAGTGTGGAATATTAAGATCTCTGTTCTCTCTTTCTTTGGCTCTATTTTCCATATCCTGAGTTGAACATTTACAATTATTTATTACGGTACCTTTAGACTCGAACTTACTGAGAATACGGTTAATAGTTGAAATGGACGGAATGTGCTTGGTGGGGAAATAAACTGAAAACATTTCAGATACTGCTCTAAAACTGTTTCCCGCATAATGCCACTTAATTATGCATACTTTTTCGTCGATTGAAAATTCATAGTTTTTTTCAAATACCGACTATCACTGATTTATTGACACTTTTCCTCATGTCGGGGACAATATTCATTTTACTGGTGCATGTTTGGTTTTACCTGAACCAAAAATTTGGTAATTTTGCAATTACATTTAATTGAATAATTCAAGATTCGCCTATTAAAATTTTTCGAAACTTGGCACGAGAGTTTGTCAGATTGGTCTCTTCAAAAAGTTATCTTACATTTGTTCTGTAAAACGTACAGGGGAGCCAATAATTGACACCCTTAAAATTTACATAGGTTTGCAATTTGCAGAAAAAAAATCAGAAATAAAAAAATAATTAATTTTTTTTTTCAGAGTTATATCTTTAAAAAATCCTGAAAATTCGGTTTTTTGATTATAACTCGAAAAATATTGCATTTAGACACAAAAATTATATAACTTAAATTAAAGGTCTTATAAAAATACATAGTTTAAGTTCTATAAAGTTTCATGTATCTTTTATAGTTTTTAAAATATTGACGTTTCAAATTTAAAAAAAAATGTTAATTTCTAAAATTACGACTTTTCTCGATTTTTTGCTGTTTGACCCCCAATTTTTACTTCAGATTTTTATTTAGCGGAAAAAATACGCCAGAAAATCTTAATCCGACACCACACACATATTTTGAGTACAGAAAACAATATCTAAAACAATTTTTCCTATTTACCAAGAAAATAATATTTGTTTCTTTTATTTTTTGAGTGCTCTGCTCGTATATGGCCACCTTTAGCCAACGTCCAGCCGCCTTATGCACCAGACCTAGACATTAGTGATAGAAGAATTATTAGAATAAGAAAGTAATAGCCCAGCCTGTCCGTTGGACAAGCCTAGCTCCTACATGGCTACGACAAGTCCACATGTTTGCCAGTCTACTAGTTGTAAAAATACGAACTGTCTGTAAAAATGTTGTAAATTATTGTCTAATGCAACTAAATCAGGGCCGTAGTAGGGTTTTTAACGTTAAAAAGAGTGTTTAATAATTTATTTTTTGTGGTATGAGGTCGCAATAATTTATTTCTGGTTAAAAAATTTCGTTGGCGTCAACGATCCATCGACAAAGCGCCCCCACAGGACCAATAATTTAAATTTTCGAGAATATTGATATTATATCAAGTTTTTAGGGGACTTTAGGAAATTAATACACTAGAGATCTCAACCTTTCAAGCGTTTTTTTAACAAAATCGGATCATTTTGGCGCCCTTAGCAATAGGCTATTTGCCACAATTGAAAATAAGCTTAAATTGTGGTCATCCATCAGATAATAGTATAAAGAAGCATATTTCTCTATAATATAAAGTAAAATATGCATATTAATTTCAAATTATACGTATTGAAATTCAAATATTTTTGAAATTAATTCAACGACTGAAACGCTCTGTGATTGGTTACAACTTTGGTGACGTCACTTGCAAGTAAATAAATGTCACAAGCTTTGTGTTGTGTGTTTTCAGGTGTTATTTTCGATCTTTAACTATCTAAATAACTGTTTCTTGACGATTTTATATAAAAACCTATTTCAAGTAACGTAATTATCCGTTTCGTACCTCAAAATGGACATAAATTTTGTTCAAGCCGATAACAGAGACCTACCTGAGGTAGACGCATTTATGATTGTGCGTTTTTTTAAAAATAACGCTGACTACTATGCTGCAGAAATCAAAAATGTAAAAACAGCTGTGTAAGTACCTCTAAAAAATTATTTATCTATACTTTAAGTCCAAAATTTCTGTCAATGACGCATCGCTCGCTTTTAGAGTGCCCCGGGTTGTGTGGGGTCATGGGAATCAATTCCAGTGGCGTATGCATGTTAGAAAATAAATGATAAAATTTCGTCAAAACATGAAAACATTTTTCACAAGCAAAAGTTATTTTCTCACATTTTCATCAACCCTTTAAATTAGTAACAACCTATATTATTTTGGTATTATTCGGATTAATGAAAAATGTATTTTTTTGCTTAATTTTGCACACCTCCTATTTTGAGGTCATAGAACACAAATTTGAGTTTTTTGGCGATTTTTCAACGTTTTTCAAAAAAATACATTTTTTACTTTAATTTTACCTTTCTGATTTTATTTTGCTACATGAAAAAAATAATAAAATTTTAGTATTAACATAAATTAAAAAAGATGTAAAAGCAGAACGATAGACAATCCAAGTTACACCGACTTGCAATTCACCACCGATCTTGCAATTTCAATATTAAATACGATATTCACACGCATTGCTTCATCAAAAATATCCACTATATAAGGAACACGAAAGCTCTGAGATCATCAGCTTGTAGAATCCAATAACTATTTCTGGTCTTTCGTGTTCCATATTTAGGATTTCCAAATCGAGAATATTTTTGATCAAACATTGCGGGTCGAGCGAAGCAAGGTTGGCATACCTTATAAAAATGTCATAAAGAAAACTATTACAACCTGGTAACAGGTCAACATTTTTAGAATTTCGAGTTGAATTCGGACGTAATCGTTTTACCTACTTTTTATTGAAAATTAAGGTTTTTTCCTTATCTTTTAAGTGTTTTTTTTTTAATATTAACATAGTATGAGTTTTTTAAATATGTTTTCGTGCAAATGACAGAATTTAAAGGAATTTGTCGTAAAATGGAATTAAACAATTCAATTATTATTTTTTTTAAATACTATAAGAGGCACCCAAAAAAACAGCTTCTGATTCATGTTTAACAATCGAAAAGTAAAAAGTGTGCAAAAAATAGTGAAAAAATCGCATTTTCCATTATCCGAATAATTACTAATATTGATTTTTTTTGCCTTTTAAAACTCTGAATACCGTACGCAAAAAAACTTTTGTTAAAGTTGCACATATCTCTGCAGCATCCAAAGTGGTTAGTTCTGGATTTCGTTCCCGAATCCCATGGTAAATATTTTTAACCATTATTCCTTCTTTTACCGTTAACTGAGTTTTTTTGTAGGCGGATAACTAGTTAAAGGTTGGTTAATATTCATAGTTTACAGAATTAAAAGCACTTAACAACACTAAATCTTTATATACAATTATATACACTAAATAAGATAAACTATTATAAAATTGGCACAAAACAATATCTATATACTACAATTATTAGAAATTTATAATATTTAGAAAATACCCTGTATAGCAATTAAAATTTAAACTTACAAAATCTGTCCATAATCAATAATAACTAAATAAAATCATCGAACAGCACGAAAACCCTGTCGATACGCTTATTTTCAAGTCTCTTCAAGTTGTAAACTAAGGAATGTGTTGCCACTTTTATTGTCTTCTCGATAACAATGATTTTAATACATATTGGCGTGCTATTTTAAGTGCGATCGTTGGCTGGTATTTTATTCTTGCGAATTATGACAACGTGGCCTGTGACGTGGCGATGAAACTTTTGGCCGGTTCACTGTTATTTGAGCGGAAAAGTATATCATAGGCTTAAAAATCATTTACTAGTGTTAGATTTTTATTTAGCCGCTTCGTCGGTTGGGTGGCCGGTATTAAATGAGTCACTGACAGAAATTTTGGACTTTAGGTATACGTGTTTATCATTCAGTATTTCTCAAAATCTTATTGTAGGTTATGTTTATGGAATGTAGAAATATAAGGAGTACCATCTTTACGTTCTTCCTGACAATTAAATTCTGTTGGCACAGCTTTATCAGCCAAAAGTAAATTCTTCGCGAAGCCCATTTTGTATTCGTGTAATTTATTATATCAGTTTCTATCTGCAATTCAATAATAATACAGTTAAGTATAAAAAGAAAAAGTACTAACTTGCTAGGTATTTAACTTCTAGAATAAACAAAATCATTCGAATCCAAAAGTTAGATTTACCTTAAAGTGTTTATAAGTTATCGAAAGGCAATATTATGTTGTATATAAACCGGTAGGTATTTAAAGCAGGATATTTGTATACTTACCTTAAAGTGATCTTCACACATAAAAATATTTGAATTCAATACAAAGCTGTTTAGATCTCTTCGAGCTAATTGTAACCACTTTTTTCGCCTTTTAGGACTTGTTGGGACAGATATAAACCGTTTTTTATGGTGTTTTCAAAGAAGTATTGGTACTTTGTGGCACTACACACCATTTACATACCATTTTAGACAATACATTCAGAAATTATTAACAAAATTCACTGTAGTTGCATTCGTTGTTAACTTGTTTACTTGCATATGACGTCACGCGAAACATATTTCGACGCCATTACAGAGACAGCGTTTTTAGCGCGAATTTTATAATTTAAACTTTAACATTGAGTTTTATTGAAAATACACCAGATTTCCCAGAAATATAAAATGTAGGTATTGTGTTTGTAGGTGCCAAGGAATAATTTAAAACGATTTTCTAAAATCAGCAAATAGCCTATTGTTTAAAGTTGTAAAATTTCTTTCGCTTATAAAAAATTGAGTATCTCTGCGAATTTTTGTCGGAAATTTGTCTTTTCTAATTAGGTAACAACAAGGAAGTTTAAAGGTTTATGGAAGCCCAATGCTATCCCATTCGTTCAAAAAATGTCCAGCCCAGTATGAAAATACTGTTTCGAGTTGGCCCCGCCGATTTGCGCAATAACGAAATTCCACGAAATATTATTGTTGCCTATTTACACACTGATAAATCAGTGTGTAGAGGCAACACATTATATTTTATGGGAGCCGTATAGTATCGATTGTTTTGCTTTGTGTGATTACATTTGTGGTTGCAGAAATTTTGAATTGATAAACCTTCTTATTTTGTGATAAGTTTTATTAAATTGTGACTATAATTTTGTATTTATTGTTTGTTACTTATAATATCGTAACAAAATGACTAGAGGTTTCTTATATTTAAATTAGGTGCTTCTTATGGGACGTAACGTTAGGTAACCGAATAAATAATAATATATCAATTATGAATTATAGAAAATGAAAATTTCATAGGAAATAGCAGTGAGAAAAGTAAGGCAATCTTAACTATCTTTAGATGTTTCCACAATGTTTGCGTATTTCTGTGGATTATTGAAAAGAAATAAGGTTTACATTTAGGTTTTATTTCATTTAATAATTTAGTACATTCTTTAAAGGATCAAAATTATTAATTACTCAGACCAGGCAAATTTAATATATACAGGTCCCTCTAATTGAATGAAAGAAAGTACAATTTTATGTTAAAGTTCCTTTGCTTTCTGTATTTGTTTAAAAAGAAATTAGATTTTAAATTCATAAACAAATAAACTATTGAAGCTCGACATACTGTAGACACATAATATTTAACGGTTACTGTTAGAATGGATACCTAGGTACCTAAGGTTACTAAACATTTTTAACCACTGTTATTCTGTCTCAAGAATGTTATTAGTGAAAAGTATATGCCTAAAAAGCAGTTATAAAAATTTTAAATCTCAAACAATCTTAGGATTAGATTAAACACATTTACACTATCTTGCCCTTCTTTTATCACAAAATTGGTGATAGGTACATGAAACTATCATACAATGTTTGAAATTTATTTTTAAAAAATCGTGTTTTTATTTACTTACAAAGATTTTTGGTAAAAATACAAAACTCCCAAAATATCGACCATTTAAATAGAAGGCTGTAAGGTGGCGCCATCTATTCTTCCATATTATATCAGATGATATAAAATCCAATATTACACAATAATTTAAATATTCTATGGTAGTATCGTTTAATAACCAACAATTTTGTGCAAAAAATAAAAAAAACAGTGAATGCTTGAATTTGACATTTAATGATGTCAACTTTATAGATAGTAACAAAGAATTATGGAAGTCCGGCTCTGACCTACTATTCATTGCGCAAACTCCGCGGGGCCAATCCCCCGATTCCCGCTGCCCTGCACGCCTGGACAATTTTGTTCTACAGTATTGGGCTTCCATACACCTTTAAACTTCCTTGGGCAACTAACAATGAATTTTAGTGGAAATTTTTTGACATAATAGTTTTTTTTTTGAAAATTATAAAATAAAATAATAATTTTCTACCAATATAAAAATTATTTTTTATTAAAATTATCTCTAGTACATTCCTGTACGTCTGCAAAAATGCCTCTATTCGTTTTGCCGTGACTTTACAGTTAAATGTGTTTAAATTATTACGACACCTGGACATTATATCGACGTCGGTAAAACAGGTAGCGCTCTAAAAAACTGATTTTTCGCACTCAAAATGCAAATGTTATTATTTTGTTTTGCAACGGAGGAATTTTCGCTTTTTTCTTTAATTCAGTCTGCAAGTTTTACAGTTTGTTAACCTTCTAAGGTGGTTATTTAATAATTTCTTTTAAAAAATTTGTTTTTTTTGTTTTTGTTAAAGCTTGTTTCCAAAAGTATAAGAGAGGGGAGAGGAATAATGCCTAATTAGGGTTAGCAACCGTACTATAACTATAGTAGACGTACTATAATTACCTATACTTCTTTGTACTATCATGCCTGTACTGTAATCCTTAAATCTACTATAATTTTTATTAATCATATTTTTGATCGAAAAAAAAATTTTCGTAATTAATTTTAAAATGTTTGTCATTTGGCGCCGAAATGACTGGTGATACTATACAGTAGAGAGAGAAGTATAGTCTGTCTCAAAGTATATCGCTATGGCTTTTGACGGACAATACCCCAATAAATCTTTAACGATTTTATTACCTATTGTTATTGGGTAAACCCATTATTTTATATTGGCAGGGGTGGGCCAGGTATTCCTTGAGTATTGACCATTAGGTATATAAATATTTTGGCTAATATTTTAGTGGCAGTGTTGAATAACCATTTTTACTGTGCGTTTCGAAAAAGTTGTTTTACGAGAATATAACTATGTCGCGTCGAAATCATTTGTCATTAGATGCAAAACAGGTTGTGAAAAATGTGTATGAAACTTTAATCAGTAAAGGACTAATTAAACAAGAAGCTTTAAAAAAAACCAGTCTACTTAAAAAAAACTCCAATATCATTGATAAGGAATATTATTACTAGTGAATATTGAACAAAAGAAAAAAACGGAGTGATTTTCAATCTCACCGTATAGACAATAGTGATCAGGACCTAATAAGAAGGAAAATATATTGTCTTTATGAAAGCGGAGTTGTTTCTACCTTGGATAAAGTGAAATATTAGCTGTGCCATCCTCCACAGAGTTGTTTGAAAAATGGGATTTAAATTCCGCGAAATAGACAAAAGACAAGTAGTAACGGAATCGCACAGATTACGCACTTGAAGATTTAATTACCTTCAAAATATTAAAAGATATAGGTTAGAAAACAGATCCATAATTTACCTTGATGAAACATGGGTCGATACACACGACACAGTATCCAAAGGATGGGTTGATTCCAGTAAAAACTGTCAGACGAAAGCACCTTCAAATAAAGGAAAACGCATTACCATAATACACGCTGGTTCAGGAGAAGGATTTGACCCAAACTGCTTGCTGTTGTCTGCAAAGGATTCTAGCTTGGATTATCATGAGGATACAAGTGCAGAACTTTTTGAAAACTGCGAGGGGCAACTCACTCTTGCAATATATGTACGCAAGGGTTGCATTAATGTGTATTATTTTGCATTACTTGACATTAATATGCATTACTTGCATTATTTTGGCATTAATATGCATTACTCGCATTATTTTGGTATTAGTATGTATTGCCTGCATTATTTCGGCATTAATATGCATTACTCGCATTATTTTTAAAATTAATATGCATTACTCTGCATTGTTTTAAATTATCCCTTTACTGTTTCTGGTTTCTGATTCTTTCCTTCAACATTGAAAGGTAAAGTGGTGTATTTGTTTAAAAAGTGTGTGTTCTAAAAAGGTAATTAATTAGTATTTTGATTTAAATTAGAACCTATGGGTCTACTCTACGTATAGTACATACATTATATCTGGCTTTGTAAATTTGCTGTTATTACCGGACGTTGGAATTGGGTGTTGCCGTTACAAAGCTGCCTCGGAAAGAGCGACACTTTTCCATATTATTGAAAAGTAACTTTTTCATCGTCTCGCCATTTGTTTATCAATTTTCTTGGTGTCTCGCAAAAAGTAAAATCAAATTCCCACATCTGGCTGTAAACGGTAAACTTTATCCTCCCTTTTTTGGGTATCAAAGATATTTTTATAGATACAGGGTTCGCAAATTCCGATTTTAGGTACGGAAAATAATGAGATGAAAAAAGACATCGCTTTTTCTTCGAGTGTGTTTATCCAACTCATTTTTCGCAGTCAAGATTAGATTTTGTAGACCCTGTATACAGAATATTTAAATTGAAATATGTGCAAATTTTAAACTTCTATTATAACAAAAAATATTCCGTCCTTTTTTTAAATTTTTGTTTAATTTCTTCATTTGTGGGTTAAAATCATATTTAAAAAAAACTTACCACCTAAATTAGGTTCAATTGGAGTTTTAGTCACAATCGTTAGTATTGCTGTGTAAGATGATTCGCAGTTCTGCATTTTTTCTTACTTCTTTTGGTACTTTGTTAGAAAGTTGTTAAGGACAAAATTAGGATAAAAAATTAACAAAAAAATCAAGTACTAAACTATTTTTGAAAAACATGCAATACAGAGTGCAATATTCAAAAATCCTGACCGACCAACCAAAAATTGTGCTATCTATTCTGCATCTGTGAAACAAAAAATTTGCGGGATAACATCAAAAATGTGTTTCATGAGTACTTACTGATCTAAATAAATCATGAATCATGGTGTCTGTCAGTGCAACAGTTGGGCCGGAACTACTAAGTCAGTTTTTATGACATTTTTGGGGAAAAGTAGTATCTTAAAGGCGTTTAGCAAAGAACTGGTCAATCATAATTTTTAGAGCTTGAATTTTTTGTATAAAATTGCAACTTTTACGTTAATAAATTAAAATGCAAACAAAATTCAAATTTTCTTTAGATTTAACCCAGACTTTAGTGGAGAAGGTGTACGATCCGTTAAGGATCCAATTAATAATTTTTAAAGGCTGGTTTCGTGGTTTGTAGGGGATGGATATAAACATAACCTTATCGATATTTTCAAAATAATTTTAAAAAACTAAAATAGTTACTAATTTTGGCATTAATGTAAACTATTTCATTATCTAATAATGGCTTGTCCATCAGGGCTTAAAAAAGTGACAATTTGTCACGAAACGTCGCCGAAAATCAAAGTGTTTTTCTTTCATCCACCCCCTACAACCCAAGAAACCAGCCTTTGTTTAAAATGGAAAGGGACGAACCTAGACAAATTTATAATTTTGTTTAAATTATAAACTGGTGCGGTAATACCTACTTAAACTTACGCACAACGAAGTAGTGTTGGCGTTTTAGTACATTCATACTTAATATAGTACTTTTTCATCAAATTTAGTACAGTTATTAGTAACATCGAAAAATATTTTAGTTTTTGATTTGTCAATTATCATATAAATCGAAGATCCTTCAGTCATTCATCAAGTCAATATCCTTCTCTGTCTAAAGACCAAAGTTAAACAGGGACGGATATATAATGCATATCTGAAGGACTACTAATTAACTAAGGATTCAGGATTACTAATTAGAACCATTAGAAATAGGAAAGACAACATAAAGTTTATATATACATTTTATTTTTTTTTAACTTTATTAAAATATGCACTTAAAAAGATATGTTTATTGTTGTTCCGCATTACTATGCATTATTTTGTCATTAATATGCATTACTCGCATTAACTTGGCATTAATATGCACTACTGGAATTATTTTGGCATTAATATACATTACTCGCATTACTTTGGCATTAATATACATTACTCGCATTATTTTGGCATTGATATACATTACTCGCATTATTTTGGCATTAATATGCATTATGAAAATTATTTTGACATTAATATGCATTACTCGCATTATTTGCATTTTTATCAATTAATGCACAATATATGTACACAAAACGAAAGTGAGTTCCCCCTCGGAAAACTGTTTTCAAAATTACCTTTTAAAAAATATTCCAAAGAACAGTGTTATTGTCATGGATAACGCAAACTAATACAGTCGTCTGCTACACAACGCACCAGCTTCATCAAGTTCAAAAACTAAAATCCAGGAATATTTGGTAGAAAATTATATTTATTTTGAATTCAGTTACTTTTGGAAGTTCCTAGTTTATATGCAATTAAAAAACAATATATATATGTGATAATTTGGCTGAACGGGCTGGGCATACTGTCTTACTCTTCTCCGTATCACTGTATGTTTAACCCCAAACAGCATTTGTGGAACCAAGTAAAATCAAAGATCAGAGCTGAAAATGTTACTCCTACTTTAAGTCCAAATGTAATTACCAACATACCAGTTGAGAGCTGGAAAAATTCACTACAGCACATTATAAAAATTGAGGACTCTTACATTTCTCTACAAAACAACATAAATTATATCCTATCTGATAGTGAAACAGAATAAGATTTAGATATTTAGATTAAAAATGTAATTATATATAGATAATATAGTTATAAATTTATTAAAACTTTGCATATATTTAATTTCTTACTGTAATTTTAAGATTATACCCACCTAAATAAACAATAAATTATAAATCTTTATAGTATTAAAGTCCGTCCCTAATGTGCTGTTCTTTAATATCTACTGATCCGCAGTTTTATTGTTGTCGGCAAGTATAATCCATAAATGAAGACAAAAGCTAACCACGGTATACTTTGAGAAAAACTATACATTTTAATAAAGCGCCCCTAGCGTACAATATATCAATGACTTTAATTGATACGTGTAAACATCTGCAAACTACTGAACACTCCCAATAAAATTAGGTAAGAAGCACCATCTCTTATGGCTGTTCAGCTCAAAAAGTGGCCCAGAAAAACAAAAACAATTATTTTTTCTAATGTACTATAATTTTGCGGCGCTGGTACTATAATCCCACTCTCCAGGGTTGCTAACCCTGGGCCTAATTCGAAAAGCGGCACAATTTCAATTCAGTAGTCGCAAATTTAATCCCAACCAACAAATAAAGATAAAATTTATTTTGTTCTCATTTTCAGACTCCGCAAAGAAAACTGGGTGGAATATCTCAAGTCCCAAATTCTCAGTCACATAGGAAGGAGTAACTCGACTTTTACTAAGCCCCCAGAAGATCCCCCTCTAACCGACTTCAACATAACCGATATAATCCCCAAAATATTAAACACCACTACGCTGGATGACGATCAGATTACTGAAAAGATTAGAAGTTTCTATCCGTCATGTAAGTAAAGTAGAGATATGCCAATACCCAAGTGACGAAATTTATATGCGATATTCTTAAATTTGGGGTTTTTTCCTTTTTAACAATTTTCAGGTGAAATGCCACAAAACCAAGATCAGGACCTTTGGAAAGACGTCGAAGACATCATGAACCTCTACTTCGATTTCGACTACAACACCGACAACAAAAACAGCAACATCGCATCGGCGAGGGTTCGGCTCTAAGATTCCCCTCAGAACGGCAAGGTTTCAAAAAAAAAAGGGGCCCTCGAAAATGGAGGGCGTTGAGGGGGGATAAATATTGAGAGTGTCTGTGTATTGGTACACAAAGTTGCAGAAGAAACGGCGAGGTAAAATAGATGGTAAACACAAGTTTTATTTTTCTTCCAGATCCTTTTAATACTACATATAAGTAAATCTCCTAGATGCTCATGAGTACTGTTTATTTTTTCAGTGAAACGTCGTCTATCAGACAGCAAAGTCGTCACCGAGAACTCCCGATGGGTAGAACTCAGCGTCAAGCCCGCGACGAAAGCCTGGAACAGATCCGCTGCCAAGAACCTAGGTCTGGCGATCCTGGTGGAAGACCAAGAGGGAAAAGCCTTGAGAGCTGACAGATACTTTAAAGGAGCTTCATGCACGGTTGGAGTTTGTGAGTGTGCTTATTAACCAACTAATAGTGCTTTTTTTATATGGTACTTAAATGACATAAACAAAAACAAAATCCGTTGGTCCGATGCATTATAAATATGGTCACCTACTTTTTGGACCAAGGAGGTGAATTTTGCTTATGTCATTCTTAAGTTATAATTTTAAAAAAAAAATTTTTTTAAAATCTAACCCTTTTTTTTTTTGAACCCACCCAAAATTTATGTCAACTTGTTTTTTTAACAATTTTTTAAAAAAATTTTTCCCTTAAAATTCCCTTGACCTTACAGGGTATGCGAAAACTGAAAGAGATAGGACAAATTGATTGCGCAATCTCGATTTCGATTTTTTAAACAAATTTAATGGTAAAAAATAAAACATGGAAACATTGTTTTGGGGATAAATGTTTTTTAAATTTTGTCAATTTTCCAGGGACTTTTAACTCGCTTGGGATTAGAGATAAAAAAAAAATATAAATAGAAAAGTTTTTTTGGGTTTTGCGTAGGAAAAAAGTGGGGACCTTTAAATTTTTTATTTTTTTTTTTTTTTTAAGTTATAACACAAAGTTGGGTTTTTTTAAAAGGAACACCCCTTTTTTTTTTTAAAAAAGGATGAGCTTTCAAAAAAATTCGATGATATATAGTTTGATGGGTCTGTCTGTAACAGATGTTGGAAATTTGGGAAAAAAACCCCCAAAAAATTTAAAAAATTGAGACAAAGTTGTTTTTTTTAATGGGACACCCTGTTATTTCTTTAATAAGAAAGCAACTGACAAATATAACCAAATGATATATTTTAATTTTGTGTTCAATAGATCTTGGGCAAACTGCCAAAAAAGTAAAAAAAAAACAAAATCCGATCCTTGCTAACAC
>JAHBCN010022885.1:0-12972 GCA_019359885.1 Listronotus oregonensis
GTTTTATTTATAATTTTATTATTTTATTTGTACTAATTGTTCAGGAATAATGTATTCGATTTTAACTTTAGATCAAACTGTAAATGGTTCCCCCCTCTGCGTTAATGCATGCTATAAATCGCATTCGAATATTTCTTCTGCCCCTTGGAAATATTTGAGGACTCCGGCGAAAACAGCTTATACGGATACGTATAAATTTTTTTATTTTGAAAACGGTAGGTCAGGGCGAAAAAAGTCCAGGAGGTACTTTTTAAGCAGAATTAAAATGGCAAAAGCAATCTAATTTTGCGAAAACCAATGGCGTACATTTCCTTTGCTAAAAATGGGGAACACCGGCATGAACGCCACTGGCTTTCCCGAAATAATTTTGTACTGTAAATATGACCTATAAAAATATTGGGCGTGTGCAAAACTTATCTTAATATCTCCAGGGGGTTTTCGGGGAAATAAAAATAAACTGAAAAAGAAAAAACAAACACCCCGTATCAAAAAACAAAGAATTTCCGGACCCATGTTTATATCGCTGGCCTATGTGCAATACCTCACAAGTACATCTAGTCAGTTTTGTGAGAAATTAATAATAACTTTCTATTATTGTTAAAAATGTACTTTTGCGAAAAAATTTAAACAGTTATATATTTTGATTAAAAATGTGTTATATTTTCAAAAAAAAAATTTGGTGCCTTCCCTCACCAACATGTTCAATGTTACATGCGAGTTATTGCAGCTGCTTTGATTTTTTAATTTTATGTATTTGAGGGGGAATTGGTTTTAAGATAAGAAATAAATATAAATACATAAGAAATAAAACTTTTTTTTACAGGACGCAAAAAAAATATTTATTTAACAAAAATACAAAAAATGAAACATACATTGAAATACAAAAAACCTTAAGAAGTTCTATGAAAGAAAGTTGCGTTAAACATGTTTTTTATCTTTTTTTCATGAGGAAGGTTTTTATAGAAGTCGTGATAATCTTTAGGCATTACTTTTCGGGTAATTTCGGGGAAGTTGCTTGTATTTGTCTATTGATATTCTCGGGCGATTTAAATAAAGACGGCTGTATTCTACATCTGGAAAACATTCTTGGATTTCCTTAAACATTGATAAGCATGATCAAAATCAGTTTTAAACAAATTGCACCATCTGGAGTGTATCTAAGTGCTCTTAATTCTGACACCACGCCCCTGGAGGCCTAATGGATGAATACCATTGTACTTTTTTTTATCAGCAAATTTTTTAAAAAAATCATAACTAAGATTATTTCGCATCCAATGGGAACGGATTTTGAGAGCTTGTTTTGTTATAACAACAAATTCCGCAGGCAGGAATACTTCTCGCTTTCCAACCTTCTTTCAATTGGCTGTGCACACTATCACACTGCATTTGTGTGTGACCTTTTACTAGATATTTTTGTTCAATAATAGTCTGATTCTTAACAGACCAGGTAAGCAATGCGTTGGCCAGAACAAATTTCTGTTCTGGTATCCGCACCCCGTCACTATAAATTATTATTGGGATCTTGGAATTTGGGAAATGGGTTTCCAAGTAATCAATTATGCAGCTAGAAAAAATTGGATGCTTCTACCCCTCGCACTCGTGCCACCAAAAGTTCATTGCCTGATGCGTACCAACGTTGTAAATAGTGAAATTATGAACTCGAAGTTTTTGCTTATAATATAAGGCTGACGCAAACATTCTGGGGAAAAAGGTTGTACTGCTTGTAAGTCCATTGTTAAAACGTGACACCCCCCTCTTGGCTCCTTCTGTATCATTCTGTTTTTCCAATCTAGCTCTATCTTTATTGGCTATGTGCAACTCATATTCTTCTTTGTTCATTACAACTTCATAACTAAACACATCGCATCTATCTTTTTTTTTGGGTGAAATATGCCCATGTTCTTTTGATCAAAAATTTCATCAAAAACCAACTTAAGGCTTTACCTTTACAAGACTGAACAAACCCCTTATATAATTGAGATTTATTTTTAATAAAATTGTCCTCGATGTAGTTTTTTTAGTATCAGCTCTGCAATAATGGGACGGAACTTTCGGTAATTTATCAAACCACTCTTCAAAAATTTTCTTCTTTCTCCTATTTGAGGTTCTTTAAACTTTTTCTTTTCGCATCTTTTTCTTCTTTGGATTTGGTCTCCCCTTGTCACTTTTCTTGAGCCATTCTCTTACACTCCATTCTCCTAGTGCTAAAGTGTTTAAGAACATTTTTTTGCAAACTCTTAATGTGCTATCTTCCACTTTCAGGTGGTAAACTAAAAACAGATTTTGTTTTTCTGCAATATTGGTTTTACGTCTTTTGGGTTCCATTTTTTGCACATTGTTTCCCAAAGTACATTTTTGATCCCAAGACAATTCTTTCCAAAATGTATTAAATAATTTTGTTCTGTCTTCTTCTTTTTTTTTTGTTACATCCATAGACTTTATTTTTTTCACAATGTTTTCCGTCGCATCTTTCTTTTAGTTTTTTTTTCATTTCTCATGGTTTCATTTTTCCATTTTCCATTTTTTTTTTGTAAATCCAAGATACCTTTCACCCTTCATTCGTTTATTTTTGTTTGAAATTCTTTTCCATTTGCTTTTTTCAGAATCTCTTCTCTTGGTTTACGTTTTTTTTTTGAATCCCCAGCATCAGATTTCTCTTCCATTTTTACCCCTCCGCCAAATCATCATGTAATTAGTGTTTCTTGTTAAAAAAACGTTACTGTCTGGAATTCGTATCACTTTCAGCATCATAACTTGGATCAACTTTATCCCCTTTCCACGATGTTTCTGCATGCATCATCTATTAGTTGATTTTGTTGGGAAGTTGAGGGTAAATTGTTAATTGAGTGCTCTATTTCCTCTAAGCTTTGTGGCAAAAATTGTACCATCTTCTAAAAATACTAAAATCCTCTAGTAAAACAGTTAGAAAAGATGTCATGGTTTAATGATTGATCTTGAATTTGAGCATCTGCTTGGTCATCGAGTAAAGATTTCGATAATATGGCCCCTGTATGCCGGCTTGAAACTTTAGAAAACTTACTATTCATTGTCATTTCTAATGGTGCGGTTTTACCCGGAAATTCTTGTCCAACAACATCTTTATTAAGCACTAGGTCTACCATAATTTTCCCCTGGACATTCTGAAAAAAAAAAAATAAAAAGGAATTATTAAACAGTAGATAAGCAAGGCAGCGGAATTTTGCCAAATTTTAAATGTAGTGTTTTTATAACGAAAGTAATTATTTAGGTTAGCATGAAATTGAAACCACAGAAAGAAACAGAGAAATAAAGTGCAATATCTCGTATATACAAAATCTTATATAATGCAATTCCTCGTATGTACAAATAATTGGAAAATAGTAAATAAAGGGAAACCTGCTGAATTTTTAGTTAAATAGTTCAACCAATATGTTTTCTTTCCAACAAAAAAAACAATACAATACTAAATATGTTGTACTTCTTTGCTTTTGGTCTAAAACCGCCGCTGTGATCTATCTTCTACGGAGCACTATTACTTGAAACTGCACTTACAAGGTATTGTACACATAATTTAACCGCGAGATATTGACATGAATTCACTTGCATGCTTGCCGTTGTTTTCGCGGGGATGGGTCGACTGTGATTGGTGTAAGACCACGCGCTTAGCTCAATGGCGCGAAAATCTCAATTTTGGATTTTTTGGTACTTGCGAGGTATTGCACATAGGCCAGCGATATGACACTTTTTTTCATCTCACAACATTCTGTAACACCCTGTATATTGCGGCGCGGGCTTCGTACTTAAATCTTTGACGCTTCATCATCATCTGGATTATGTAGTATCATTCGTATCGTAGTTACCATTTGTAAGTTTAAAAACTAAAAATGATCCGGATTCGTGATCCGATAAATAGGATTCCATAAATAAGGAATCGTAGTTCGTATAGGTGCTGACATAGAGTAAATTTAATTATTGAAAACGACTACTTTAGCAGATATTCGTTAATTGAGAGAGAAATATTTAATCAATAATTGCAAAAAATCGTGGAAAGAAATTCCCTATAAGCTCTAATAGTGATTTGGATTTAACTAGAAAATTTGTTCCATTTTGGCATAACAGCGCAAAGACCAGATGTAGATCTTTAATGTGATAAAACCTTATTACAGTTTTGATCAAGCGATCCTTGGAATGCCATCATGTAACATACAAGGCAGTTACGGCTTTCACCATCGCAGTTGCCATGCAAAACCAATTTTTTCAAATACAGTAAATTTTTTAACGCGTGTCGTAAAACGGTCGAATTAGAGTCACATATTCAAGTACACAGATATTTAAATAACGCGTTTACAGCATACCTCTATACAAATTTAAAACATCTAACAGAGAAGGCATTAAAATAATTATAATTAACATAATATAACCTGCAGTTATATAAACATTTACATTGGCATTTAGTTTTTTTCAAGCACATTTGTACAAATTATTGTATTAAATTATACTCTTACCTCAATTATACGGTTTTTCTCTATAAGGTAATTCTGCTACTGTTTAAAAATAATTTATTCATTCGGTTTGCTATTTCATTACGGGATTTTTAAATGGGCGCAGTGGTCGAACATCTTTAAGCTGTGGTTAAAAACTAGTAAAGTTGGAGAATCTGCAGCCACCTCGACTAATGGTTTAGTCGAGAAGTGTGTTTCCTGCGAAAAATAGTTAGAAGGCTTCGAAAAATATGAGCGATAGGTCATTCGACGCGGAATGCAAATCTGAGAAAGGCGTTTTGGGGATTTTTCTGACAATAAAAATTGCAATGGTTATTAACAAAAAATAAAAAAAAGCCTTTTCGATTTTTGATTATAACTCAAAAGCCATAAGAGATAATGCCAATTGTAAGAAACATCCTTAAAGGGGAGAAAATTTCCAATAAAAAATTTTCACCTCACGCTGAAAATGGGCCTCCTCCGAGCGACATTTTTGGTTGTGCGCTGGGCGTCAAAGCCATTTTTATACGTCACACTAAATATTTTTGGTAATTATTTTCAAGTGGGATCAACCCAAGGAAGTTTAAAGGTGTATAGAAGGCCAATGCTATGGCCCATTCGATCAAAAAATGTCCAGCCCAGTATGAAAATAACTGTCAGAGTTGGCCCCGCCGATTCTGCGCAATAACAAAATTCCACGAAATAATTTAATGTGTTGCCTACTTACACACTGATAAATCAGTGTGAAGTTAGCCAACACATTATAATTTTATGAGAGCCGGAGTACCGTTTTTTGGATTGATCAAAACCTTCTTATTTTAGTGATTAGTGTTTATTAAATTGTGACTATAATTTTGTGTTTATTGTTTGTTATTTATAATATCGTAACAAAATGACTAGAGGTTGTATGGTTTTGTCTTGCAAATCCAAGGGTAACATACCCGTCTTTTTAACTTTAGGTAAGTATTTTTTATATTTAAATTAGGTGCTTCTTATAAGACGTAACGTTAGGTAACCGAATAAATAATAATATATCAATTATGAATAATTGAAAATGAAAATTTCATAGGAAATATTAGTGAGAAAAGTAAGGCAATCTTATCTATCTTTTAGATGATTTCCACAATGTTTGTGTATTTCTGTGGATTATTAAAAATAAATAAGGTTTACATTTAGGTACTTTTATTACATTTAATAATTTAGTACACTCTTTTAAAGGATCAAAATTATTGATTACTGGGCAGACCAGGCAAATTTTAATATATACAGGTCCCTCTAATTGAATGAAAGGAAGTACAATTTTGGTACAGTTTTTTGGGCGCTGATTACAAATCTAAAAAAAAACTCGGCAATGTTTCGTTTTCGAGATATTCATCATCAAAATTGAAAAATCAAACTAACCTTATTTACACTATTCCTCCTTCTTTTTGCACAAAATTTTTGATTTTTACACTAAATTGGCACAAAATATTTCACATTTTATTTTTTATGTTTATTTTACACTTTTATTTTTTAAGCAAATATTGCTGCTGCCTTTGAATTTAAAAGTTCGCAATTTAATGGAAAAAAAGTAAAATAAATAAAAATACAAGATTTTAAAGGGTGTTTATAAAATATCGTGTGCCACTTTAGTGTAAAAATCAAGAATTGTGTACAAAAAGAAGGGAGAATATAGTGAAAATGAGGTTAGTTAAATTTTCAACTTTGATGATGAAGATCTCGGAAACGAAACGTTGCCGAAAAGATATTTTTTCAGATTTGTAATCAGCGCCCCAAAAAACCCCTGTATACCAAATTTGATCAAAATTGGAGAGGAGGCAACTTTCGAGACAATACCATTTGTTTAAAAATAAATTAGATTTTTGGTTTCTTAATCTTGCAACTTTTTAAGCTCGACATACTGTACACACATAATATTTAACGGATACTGTTACAATGAATACTCAGGTACCAAAGGTTACTAAACATTTTTAACCACTGTTATTCTGTCTCATGAATGTTTGTTATTAGTGAAAAGTATATGCCTAAAAAGCAGTTATAAAAATTTTCACTTTTTAATGTACAACCAGAATCTTAGGATTAGATTAAACTCATTTACACTATCTTGCCCTTCTTTTATCACAAAATTGGTGATAAGTACATTATACTATCATACAATGTTTGAAATTTATTTTAAAAAATCGTGTTTTTATTTATTTACCAAGATTTTTGGTAAAAATACAAAACTTCCAAAATATCACCATTTAAATAGAAGGCAGTAAAGTGGCGCCATCTATTCTTTCCATATTATATCAGATGATATAAAATCTAATATTACACAGTAATTTTAAATATTCTATAGTAGTATCCTTTAATAATTAACAATTTTGTGCAAAAAAATAAAAAAAAAACAGTGAATGTTGGAATTTGACATTTGATGATGTCAATTTTAATAGATAGTGACAAGGAATTTGAAATCCGGCCTTGACCTACTATTCATTGCGCAAATTCCGCGGGGCCAACCCCCCTATTCCCGCTGCCCTGCACGCCTGGACAATTTTGTTCTACAGTATTGGGCTTCCATACACCTTTAAACTTCCTTGGATCAACCCTATTTTGGGCCATAAAAAATAGATAAATTGATGGATTATCATATATATTTTGTTTAATTCTTTGTTTTTACTGCGGATTTATGGTGATGATAGCAAAAATATAAAAAAATTAATACCTATTTTAATTAAAACATCAACTTTGAAAGTTCAAAAATCGGTGTTTTTACAAATAATCTTGAATAACTTTTCTTCTCATCGTCTTCAAGCTAATTATTGTTTTTTCGCAATCTACGTTTAAAAACAAAGAATTAAAAAAAATGATGTCCAAATGTGTTTTGGTTAGTTGTGGTTAGTTTTTTTTAATTGTTCATTTTTTTATGTATTAAAAAATATAATATCAAAAACATCAAAAAAGATAAACAAGAAATTTTATCCAAAAAGATGAAATCTAATATTTTCGCCGCTATCTAGTGGCGAGACCGAATTTTTGAAATTTCAAAGTTGATGTTTTAGTTGAAAAACTAACTTTTTTAATATTTTTTTTTCGATTGTTCGTTTTTTATGTCTTTATCAAAAAGAATATACCAAAACATCAAAAAAGATAAAATGGAAATTTTATCAAAAAACGTAAAAACCAATATTTTTTTTCAACTTTTAAGGGTAAAAAGCTAACAAAATCTTTATTTTATCCTTTTACAACATCTTTTATCATAAATACGCCGTAAAAACAAGCAGAATAAAAAAAAAATAATAAAAATGTTAAGTTTTCACCTAGATATGGCCAAAAATAAGGTTGACCTCACTTGTAAATAATTACCATATTTTTTTAGGGCATTAAAAACATTGGAAACATTTTTAGAACTTATAGTGTATTCAAAACGCTTCAAAAACTTATTCCCGTTCAAAATTTAACTTAAAGTTAGTATTTCAACAAGTTAGACAATTGTCAATTAACGAAATTGTTTCGAACTTTCGTCCTCATTGTACATTAAAAAAAATGTTAAATAAGCAAATTTTTCGCTTCGTTAAACCCTTCTTATATATGTACATACTTAACAAGATAACCCATAAAAGTTTTAAAAATTTTTATCCTTTGTTATAATAATTTTATAACTTTGACAAAAAATGAATGACTTGATCTTGATAATATGTAGGTATATAAAAAGGGCTCCAGGAGGCGAAAAATGTTACTATTTTTATTTATATTTTTTTAAAAATGATTTTAGCTATTTTCAGAAATTTTCGATGTCAACTAATTTGACAGGTTTTAAAAATGAACAACTACATCCATAGGCGTGCGCAGGGTAAAGCTGGTGTGGGTGCCGAGATAATAATAATAATAAAAATGCGCAGACACCATCACACAGACCAGGAGAAGCTGCAAGCCTGGTTGGAGAAGCCTCTTCATGGACTCACCTCAATGAGGTCAGCCAGGAAAATGTCTAAAAGTTCCGTCGAACTACGGCGCTCGGGGGTGATGTTCCCGGACTGAAGGCTTTTATTGGCTATACATAGGACCAGGTTATTCCGACGAAAAACTATCTGAACATATCGTTAGAGACCCGTCTATAGAGAACGTTCGATGCAGATATGGATGTAAACATCGGAGCAATCCAGCATATAGGGTTGCCAAAACATTTGCAGCATCAGAGAAAAAGGAAAGAAAATTTAAAACAGCCGATACTCCATCAACAATTGGCAGAGAAGCTAAAGCTTTTATAGAATGAAACATTGCCTTACTATAAGTATACCCGGAACCTGTTCAAAAAAAACAATGAATTTAAATTGTACTGGGACAGAACTGTACTACTTACAGACCGAACTGTTGCTCACAATAGACCAGATATTGTATTGGTGGATAAAGTTGGGAGGAAAACAACACTGACCGGGTCGCTATCCCAACAACAAAAAAACCTACGGGAGAAATAAAAAAAAAAGATTGCCAAATACAGAAACCTAGAAACAAAAAAAAAAAAAAAGGGGAAAAATGAATAAGCCAAACGATCCCCATAATTTTATCAAAAACTGGCACTATCCAAAAAAACTCTTTCACAAAACTTAAAGGGGGGACTAGGCCTCGGTGAATTTTTTGTAAAATATCAAAAGGCAGTGCTACTTCGACTGGGGGACTGTCCGGAAATTTGTGGGGAATACAGCTGAACCTAAGGAACCTAGAGCCAAAAAAACAGGAAAAGGGGGTTTCCACAGAACTCAATCCTTTTGATATCTGAAGATATCTGGGATGAGTGAATGTTCCCCTTGGGGGAATTAAAAGCCTATGAATAGCAATATATCGATATTAATACATTTTTTTTAATAAAATTAATTAATAATAAATTAATAAGAAAAAATTTTTTAGGAATGTTTGGTAAATATTTATGAAATAATAAAAAACCGAGTACATTATATATTATTTATTATAAAATTATTCTTCTTTCATAAGGTAAATTTTTTTTAAATTCGTTTATCACAGTACTTATAAAAATTTTGCGGCAATTTCCCCTGTTCCACAAATGAAACCAGAAGATTTTCAAACGTTCTTGGCGTATTGTGGTTTAAATTTTTTTGATTTTACCATACTCATTTTCGAAAAGGGGGGTTGAAAAAAAAAGGTGTTTTTTGCGTGAATTTTTTAAAAAATCAAATTCAAATAATAATGTTCATATTTTAAATACAGTAATCTTTTCAGACTAGTGGGGGTGCCACGGCACCCACGGCACCCCTGTGCCCCCTATGTTTTCTGCTGTGGCAACTGGTGGATCACTCTCGGGAAAAACCCTATACAGGTACAGTAACGACCATTAAATCTTGGGCAATTCTTTTTCCCTTTCGTAAAATAGGCTTATGCCACCTTCTAAAAATTAAAAACCTGTTGAAAAACCTAATAATAAAACAGATGTCCGTTGTCAGTGTCTAAAAATATTTTTTAAAATGCCAAACCTAACTTTGGATCAAAATGTATTAATAATTCATTATATTGAGCAGAATGGTTGGCCCCAGAAAGGGATATGGCTAAAGAGCTAAACATCCCAAAGAGTACTTTTCATTTTGTTTAAAAAAATGGCAGGAAATACACTCCTTTAAGGAAAGTGCTGGAAGTGGTCACCCCAAACTATTAAATAAAGAACAAGACAATAATTTAGTTAATGATTTGAAAAACCAACCATTTAAATCTGTAGTTACAACAAAAACGAAAAGCAATTTCCCAGCATCGGTTAGAATGGCACGCCGAAGAATAAGGTAAATACCCAATTTCGCTGCCACCCGGCACCCCAAAACCGTTTTAAACAAATGCAAATAAAGAACAACGCATTGGTTTTTTTTTTAAATTTTTTCTTGGAACCTCCAAATTTTTTTGGGGAAAAAATAATATTTTCGGATAAAAAAAATGTTTCAGTCGTGATACAATGGGATACTCAAGGTATCCGGCCCCCAAAAGGGGCACGATTTGATAAAAAATTTTCCCAAAAAAGGGCAAAAAGTAGTGGGCGATTTTTGGTAAATATTTGGGGATGGCTGAGTACAAGGACTTGGTATATTTTATTTTATCGAAGGAAGGTTCAATGCGGAGGTATATATAGATCTACTACAGAATATCATGTTCCCCCCTGTACTGGATCGATTTCCGGACAGAAATTTTATCTTTCAGCAAGATAAGTGTCCTGTTCATACGGCCCGGAAAAAAGATGAATAGATGGAAGAGCAGCGTATCAGGGTTTTACCGTGGCCCACACGTAGCCCCGGGTTTAAATGTTCTGGAAAATGTTTGGGGCTTATTATTAAAAAAAAAAAATGGGGGGAAAAAGAGTTTAGGCCGAAAAAAATTTAAAAGAACTTAAGGATAAAATTTTTTAGGCGTGTAATGAGTTACGCAGAAATCCCCACTACGCCCGGGCTTTGGTCCATTCGATGCCTGGAAGGCTAAACTCTGTCTTAGAAAAAAAAAAGGGGGCCGCAATAAAATATGAAACTTGTTTGAAAAGATATTTAAGTTTGTTTGAATTTATTAAATTGTTAATTAATCTATTAATTGGTTAGTTTTTATAAAATATAAATATTTTCTTTTACCTTTTGCTTTATTTATAGTAATTAAAAGTAAAACAAGGGAAAAAAGAGCGATTTACAAAACTTGGGAAAAGTCAAAATTTGACAATTTTGTGTGGCCATAACTGTACAAAAAAAGACGAAATTTTTTTAAAAAATTTTTTTTAATTAACAATTGTCTAACTCAGTCTTTCTCACAGTGGGGGGTAACGCCCCCCCCTGGGCGCTGGAGAACCAAAGGGGGGGGTAAGGGGCCCCAAAAAAATTAGGGGGGGGTGATGTGATTTGGGGGGCGATGGGTGATTTGTAACTTCAGCTACTTCCTTTTTTTAAAAAAAATTACTGAAATTAAAACCCTACACTATACAACATCCATTTATTAGTTTATTTTTTTTTATATTTTATTATATAAATATGAAATAAAAAATATATTAAATATTTAATATTTTCAATGCGTTCACAACGCTATTTATATCAAAAAATTTTTGTCTTAAAAATGTCGCAGATGGGGGCTCACCCACGAAAAAAGTGTTAAAAAAATGTATGTAATATTTTTTCGGTAAAAACAGAGCACTTGCCGAACGCGGGATTTTTTTTTGTACCTAATCTTTAAAATTAGAAAAAAAAAATTAAATTAAAAGGTTTAATTATAATTCTCGTTTGGCCCCAAATATTGTACGATTTTTTTGTGAAAAACCTGTTTTTTTTGTCCGTTAACGTTCGTGGGTCCGTGGTTGGGTAACGGGTGCCCAAATACACAGCCGCGGCTCGCGGTGTTCGGCAATTGGGGGGCTAGGGGGTGTGTCGTTCGCGAACAATTCGTTTAAAAAAAACACACCCCGCGCACTGATTCGAATAAATTAATTCTCTGTTTCGAATCGTTTTTGCCCCCCTTTTTCTCGACGTTTTTGGGTGAAAAACAAACCCTTTTGTTTTGATTCGTTTCGTTCATAAGGTTACTAAGTCAAAATCAGACTCGAACTCAAAGATTCGGTAATTCGGTCTTTTATGACGGCAAATGGGTCGTTTTTGTGCTACGACCTGACAAGTGGTGAGCGGTCTGTTATATTTCGATTTTTTTTATTACCCCAGGTGTTTACCCCAAAAATTTATGCTTTTTTTTGGTTCGAGTTAGTTTTGGCTATATACCCATTTGGAAAAAAAACTTTTTTCTTTTTTTTTTAAATTTTTCTTTTGAACAAAAAATTAATTTAGAGGTAAAATTTTAGGGGGTTTCTGATTATAGTTTTTTTAAAATTTTTTCCAAATACATTTTTTAAAATTATACCAAAAAGAAATAAATGTAAATAATTTCTTTATTTAAGATAACTATCACATTTTTTGTGGAATTTAAAACCGACCGAGTCCGACCGGCATCATAATAAAGTAAATCGGGTGCGAACAAATATTTTCAAGTGAATAAATCAAATGATATGATTCAGTAAAATGATTCGAACGTTCCACCTCTAGTCGTGACGTTCCGCCGCATGCACGCATGGCACTCGCTCGCCCTCCCGCCACTCCGCCCCCCCTGATACTCTTAATATTGAAAAAATTTAATTAATAGTGCTCTCTCTGGTAAGAAAAGTGTCGTTTTTTAATATAAAAGGTTTAATTAAAAACAGACGAAACTAATAATATGTTATTGAGATTTTTTTTAAATGAAAAAAAAAGGGGGGGGGTACAAAAAAAATGATTTTCAAAGTGGGCGTTAGACAAAATAAGTTTGGGAACCTTTGGTCTAACTGGTTAAAAAAAAATTAATTTTAATTAAATTTTCAACAGAAATAAATTTCTTGAAGGGGGTTTGAATACACTATATTTTTTTTTTTAATTTTTCAATTAATATTTAATACCCCCCTTTAAAAATTATTTAGTGTGACGTACTCGGTTTTGACCCGACCCGCAACCAAAAATCTCGTGAAGGTAGAACTTCG
>JAHBCN010022886.1:0-13030 GCA_019359885.1 Listronotus oregonensis
ATATCTGCTTTTTTTTTATGTTCAAATAAAAAAGTGGTTTATTGTATCGATTAAAATTTAAAATAATTTCAAAGTATAATTAAAATAATTAATGTTTAATAATTTAAGAGAATTTTTACTTGAAATTCAGTTAATGAAGATTTTAAAGTCCCCAAAAACTGTAAAAAATCTGTAGTTTTCATTTGTGCAAAATTTTAGGTCTTCGCGGATGCTTCAGCGAAAAAAGTTTATCACGTTCCCGGGGAGGGGGGAACCCGCCGGGCCCCCCCCAAAGCCCAAAAAATGTTTTTCCCCGCGAATATTGCCAAAATAGGAATTGTTTTTGTTCAAAAAAAAAAACCCCCAAATTTGGTTTACCTTTTTTTTCGCAACACCAATTTTTTCGCAAAAAGGCCGTCAAAAATCCATACAAAAAACCAAAAATCAGGGGAAAACTTTTTTAAAAACGAAGAAAGATGGTAAAGGGAAAACGGGATCATTAGCACTTGCAAGGGGTCCTTTTTTTCAAAAAATATCAAAAATTAATGAATACTCAAAAAAATTTTGTAAAAAAAACTTTGACCGTTTTTTAATTTTCCCAAAAAAAATCGGAATGGACCCAAACATATGAAATGATAGGTACGGGTTTTCCCATTCCGATGAACTTTGAATGATCAAAAAATGTACATTATTGCCCGAGTAATGGAACAATTCGTCCTCCCCTTTTAAGGAACCCATAAAGGTAGCTGATTTAGGGAGAGCGGCAGCTGAAATGGGGGAATTTTGGGGGGCCCCTTTTCAAAAACTATCTTTTTTTAAAAAAAAAATTTATTGGACTATTTTTGTGATTACAAGGGATTTTTTTTTTTGTGTATACAAAAATTCTCCAATTAAATATTTTGACAGATATTGGGGGAAACCCCTTTTTTCGGGCCATTTTCACCCTTTTCCCCCACCTTTTAATTTGAAAACTTTTTTCGCTCGAAAGCCCCCCCAAAGACCTAAGAATTGCCCAAAGGGAAAAACGACAAATTTTTTACAGCTTTGCCCCTTTATTTACTGGACTATTGCTTTTATTGGGGCCAAAAAAAAGATAAAAAAACCAGTTTTTTAACGAGGCAACGACTTTCCCTGTCTAAACCCAATGGTGGCCCCTCGGTACAACGATCAAATTTCCCGTGAGGTTTGTCCAAGAAACAAAAAAACCAACTACAAACTAAAAAGGTAATGAAAAATACAGGTTTATTAAACATAATGTAGTATTTAAATGAATTGTTATGAAATATCCACTTTTTTTAAACATTAATATTTGCTCAGTACCGCAGAAATGACAGTTTTTTTCCCTACAGATGTACATCACTACCAGGTCACAAAGACCTAAACAACTCGTCGGGTAACCATTTTATAACTTCGAATTTGTCAAGCGAACCCGAAATCGTTTGTACCGAAGAAATGTTGCGCGAAGCATGGAAAAAATTAGGAGTAGGAGAAGATGGGTACCTGAATCAAACCGAATTGGTTCTAGTGTGTGATGCGATAGGTAGAATAAAATTTTTTTTCCCCAACCAAAAAAAAAAAAACCTCTTTTGTAGTCCTGACTTATCTCCCTGTGATTTTTTTTTTTGAAAGGGGGGGAAAGCAAGGGTTTTTTTTTTATTTTTGATCCCCCTTTTAAACTGATTTTTAAATTTTTAACTTAGCAAAAAAAAATAAAATAAAAAACTTTTTTTAAAAAAAATTTTTTTGGATTCCGATTAGCAGATGAGGTGATTAGACAACTGTCAGACCCCCCTGTCGATAAGTTCGATCGAAAAATTAGCTTCAAGGAGGTACTGGGGGATTCAGAGGAAAACGTGGTTTGAGTTTGAACAAGGGACTAGTAATAATGATCAATCAGTTAATTTAAGGTACGGAAACTTTTTTTTTCCATCAAGAAGTATTAAGTGTTTAGCATTATTTTTTTTTTAAAATAGATTTAAAAAAGTTTAAAAAAAAAAAAGGGACGTTTTTTTGGTTTATCCCTTTCTATTAAAAAAATAAAAATAATAAAAAAAATTTAAAAAAATTGAAGGGGGTTTTCGGGGTTTTACGGGCTGATTTTTTTTGGGGATTTTTTGGGGTTTTTTTGTGAGGACCAATGAAAGATAAACGGGTTTTTTTAATTTTTTTTTTAATTTTTAAAAAGAAACATATAAATTTTTACCAAAAATTTTCATTAAACCAAAGTTGGGGGGTTTTAAGACCCTGCCTCAAAAAAAGGAGGCTCATTCCCCAAAATCATCTGATTGGGGGTTTTCTAAAATAAAAAAATTGGCGGCGTTTTAATTTTAAGCTTAAATACACGGAATGGTATTCTGAAAGAAAATTTAAAAATTGGGTTTTTTTTTCAGACTTTGAACAAAAAACTTTTAAAAAGTATTTTTTTAACTTTTTGTTACAAAAAAAGGGAAAAATTTTTTTAAATTTTTACGTGATAAAAAAGATTTTAGCCGGAATATTTTCAAGTAAAAGGGGCGCGAATATTCGCGAAAATTCCCCGTTATATCGCCCGAATATTCCTTTTAAAATTACTTTCCCTATCTCCCTCTTACTGCTGTAAGAAGTGACGGTTTCATTTTGCAACAACGTGATTGAGGGCCTCTACCTTGACATCTTTTTTAAATTAGGGGGGGACTGGGCTGCAGGGAAACTCATAGTTATTTTATTTTGGTTTTAAACAAAAATTTTTGGGGAAAATGTAACATATTTACTAGTGTCCGCATAATAACGGCAGCACATCTCTCCCGGCGGTGTTAAAAATTTTTTAAGCACAAAACACAAAAGAATCGCACACGAATAGATTACAATTCAAATAAAGGAGACAGATCATATCCCAGCAAAATGGCGACTGAACCCGCCAATTTGTGAAATCGTGCAGCTCTTTGTTAGTTATGCTGTGATACCGGTATGTTGTGGTTATCTAGCAAAAATTTGTTTTATTTGTTTCCGAGCATGGAGCCTAAAGATAAGGAACAGCATTCTGAGTTCAAAAAAAAGGCCCCCAAATTCAGTCAATTAGATATTGTCGGGGGGGGTTTTTTAAAATTCACTTTATTAAATGTTTATTAAAAAAATTTTAAAATTTTCCTTTTTTTATCCAGATTTTCGAAATTTTTTTTAGCTAGACGATCATATGGGTTCGATTGCCTGTTTATCCAGCTTCAATTTCATTTTTTTAAATCCTTTGTAAGTCTATTTCTCGCGGAGATATCGAATTTTGAATGAAACAGGACCCTTTTGCATTTAACCGCCGATTTCTCAGCAACCAAAGGTAATACAGAGAATCAAAGGACAGTTTCGGAATCTAGAATAAATTTTCTACAAAAAAACTGTTTAAATCGTTATTTTTTTTTAAATTTTAATATGAACTTGAAAAACAGGTAATTTCCGGTTTTGTACTTAGTTATCTGCGTAACTGCGAAATTTGGTGATAGAACTGATGTTAATCATAAATTTTACACTTCGATATACCCACAACAACCCTGTAAAATTTCAATTTGATCTAGGGAACGGTTTTTTTTTGCTTTAAGCAATGAAATTTCGAAAAAATTAAAGGCCAATTTTTTTTGGCCCCAAATTTTTCCCCAACCCAAATTTGTTGAGAATCTTTAAAAAATATGGTTTATTCGAAACACTTCGAAGAATTTATTACCGTGTAAAATTTAACTTAAAGTTAATTTTTCAACAAGTTAGACAATTGTTAATTAACAAATTTTTTTTCAAACTTTCGTTTTCATTGTACAATTAAAACAAAAAAATGTTTAAATAATTGTGTGTCCCGGATGAGCGAATTTATACGTAAATATGACAAAAAATTTTGGGGTTGAAATTTGACCGTTTGGCATCCAGCCCTGCTTGATTAAAAAATAAAATTTCATTTTTTTTTTTTTTAAAAAAACAACATGCCGGGGGACGAGCATTTTTTAAATTTTATGAGTAGGTAAAGTAGTATTTCAGGCAAGATAAAAAAAAAGTTTATAGGAAAAATTGTTTAGAATGCAAAATTATGCCCGAATACCGAATTTAATAACCATGGCCTACTTTGTTTTTTTAATTTAAATTAACTTATTATTAAATGAAAAAAAAAAATTAATTTGGACACAAAACGAAAAAAACAAAGTAGGCCTATGGTTTTGAAATTGGTATTCGCAATTTTTTTCAAAATTTTTTATAAATTTTTTTAAAAACTTTTATAAAAAAAAAATGTTAAATCTTATTTTTAAAAAATAAAAATATGTAAATTTATTTTTTAATCAACAGGGCAAAAATTTTTTAAACCCCTTTTAAAAAAAAAATTTTTTTTTTTTTTTTATAATAATTTTATTATTTAAATATTACTCTGATTTTTAATTTTTGTAAAGCTATAAAATTATTATAAATATAAAAAATTAAAAAAAATTTTTTGGGTTTGTTAGGTTTCCCAAAAATAATGGGACAAACAACAGATTTCCTTAGGAAAAAATAATGCAATTAACGAAACCCCAAAAATTTTAAAAATAACTAAGTTGGGTGTCAAATTTAAATTTTTTTTTTTAGTTTTAAAATTTTCCCCAAAAAATCTCGGTACAAAATTGGGGATTTGGGGGTTCTTTGAACAGAAATTAAATTCCCAAAACTTTTAACGTTGCTAGTAGGGCGCAACTCGGCCTCCCTTTTTTTTTGGGCAAAATTTTTTAAACTTTGTATTTACCTGTTTATTAAAAAATTTACTAAATTTCCAAAACTCAAAAATGTATCCTCATTTGGTCTCTGGACAACTGTTTTCGAGATAAACGCACAAAGGATCCCGAATTTTTTTTCTTTAATGAAAAAAAAAAACCAAAAGTTTTTTGGGGAAGGGGGGTTTTTTTAAAAAACCTTTTTTTAAAAAAAACCCGTTTTCCCCTTATAAACGAAAGCAGCCGAAGCGAATTTCAGAACCCCAACCCCTTGTTGCAGGCAAATCTGAGCCTTTACCAGTCCGGATCAAGTGTCTGAGGAACATCTTGGAACAGCTGCAGGCGGAAAGGGAAAAGTTGAAGCTGGACGTTGCGGAGGCTAATAATAGGGCGACTCTGCTTGCCCAAGAAGTCGACGATAATCACACGAGGATGGAACAGAACACTATTAATCAGGTACAATATTTTTTATTTAGAATAAAATGAAATTATTTATACCTTCTAATCAACATGTACTTGGAATGCCCCATTTAAACAAACCGCCCTTGACATTTGCCCATGATAAGTTCTGTGTTTTTTTTAAACCTCCATGCATTTCCGTCTTTTTTTATTTACTAAATTCTTCGCCGACCAAACAGCACGCAGAGCGCGGTTTTTACCTTTTCCCGCCAACCAGTCAACACGTGGATCAAGAGAGAACGTTTTTTAAAAAAAAAAAATTTGTCTGGCATATAATTACAAGAAAAAAAGGGCTGGAAAAAAAAATATGTTTAGTTAGTTTAGTTGTCTTTAGAAACTAAAGACAAAAATTTAAAAAAATTGGCTTCTTAAAATGTTTTAAAAACTTGGATTTTACCTGCGGTGGATGCGCACTAAAAAGCAACCGCTACCGCCACCAGATTGCCCATGGTTTACCCGAAAAAGGAAGGGAACAACAATCAAAAAACATGACCAAATTTTTTTTGAAAACGTTGCGACTCTTATACTATGGTGTTGTCAATTGTTAAAAGAACAAATTTTTGTCATTTAAGGTAGTTATAACAGAGCTCTTGGGCTTTTTTGGGGAAAGTATACCATTATTATTTAAATAATTCTCATCGATATGAGAATAAATTTTGACAATACAGTTTCAGATATTTAATTGCAAAGATAGTGTTTTGAAGCTCTTATGATTTACTATTCGGACTAACATTGATTGAATCTTTTTTTCTCAAAATGGTATGTTTTTAAATTTTTTTTAAAATTTACCCTTTTAAAAGGAAAAGTAAAAAATTAATGTTGTTTGACTTTTATTTTTTAAAATTTTTGTAATAATGTAAATTTTATTGAAGCCCTCTAAATGTTTTTTTGGCTCAAATTTGCTGCGGGGCCTCTTGACGACGAAAAGCACTGATGATGGTTTTCCCCAAAACGCTCTGCTAGGATTTTTTTTTAAAAATTTGCACGAAATAAAAAGTCTCTTCATTTCAATCACATGTTCGTCTTTCACAAAAAGGTATAGTTTTTTTAAATTTTTTTTTAAAATTTTACCCTTTAAAAGGGAAAATGTAACAAATATTAATGTTGTTTGACTTTTATGTTAAATTTGTGTAATAATGTGATATTTTATTGAAGCCCTCTAAATGTTTTGTTGGCTCAAATTTGCTGCGGCCCTTTTCGACGACGAATAGCACTGATGATGGTTTTTACCGAAAGCGCTCTGCTAGGTTTTTTTTTTAAAAATTTGCACGAAATACAAAGTCTCTTCTTTCCCCAAAAATTCTCCAATTCGCATATTTTGGCAGATATTAGCGGTAGACCCATTTTTTGGGGATTTTCAGCCCTTTTTCCCCTTGTTAATTTGATAAATTTTTTTTTGCTTGAAAGCATACCCGAAGACTTAAAATTGCGCCACAAGGGAAATCTGTACAGATATATTTACAGCTTTGTCCCCTTTATTTTTTTTTGGGCTATATAATTTATACTCTTAAATTTTTTTTTCCATGTTTATGAAAAGTAAACTTTTTAAACAACAACTAAAGGGGAATTTTTTAAAATTGTCCTATTGATTGTTACAAAAAAGTTTTGAAATAATAAAATTAATTTGACAAATTATTGAACCGGTGAAAGAAATACACTTAAAGCAATTTGGCAACAACGCATGTATTTAACCCGCGAAAAAAGTAAAGCGTGCATGCGTCGAATTTTCTGATTATTTTGGCAAAACATAACAGCCAGATTTTACAATCAGCAGTTAGTCGTATGGGATTGGCTGGAAATAGTACAGTCAGGGCAAAAATTTGTCGGCTTAGGAGTGACGACGCAGTGGGACGGACTCACAAAAAGTAGGAAAAATTTTATTCAATAAAAATTGTTCAAAATCATTCAAGGAAGCGGATAATTTTTTTTAGAAAATTTTTAATACATTTTCGTACTTTTAAAAAAAAGGCTGAAGGAAAGGTTTTGAGATCTTTCCTAATAAATGCTAAAAGACCATTTGTAATCAAAAAAAAAAATTTGGGTTTTTCTTTACTTCCGGCCCCCGGGCCCAAATTTTTTTGGAATTTTTTATACAGCGGTTTTTTGAGGCGCTTATCACGAATCAAATCAAATTTTGTCGGACACTTTTAGTTTTTGAGTTATAACGCCCCCCCGGACCTAAATTTAAAACTGCACAAACTTTCCTTAAATTCCTCTTTCTTAAACCTGATTACAACCAAAATGGAATTTTTTTGAAAAAACACCTATAATTTTTAAGATAAAGTTATTTTCACCTTTATTTAACAAATATTTTTAATAAAAAAAGGCACAACAAACACTTCCCAAAAATATTATTTTTAGGTGTATAAATGTCAAAAAAAATTTCAGGGATTTTAGACAGTTTTATGTTGGTACGTCGGGGGCCCGCGAAACAATTGAATGGCTTACTTTTAAATTTAAATCACTAAAAATAAAAATAATTCAAATTTCTAAAGTAGACCATTCAATTGTTTCGCGGGTCCCTGACGTACCAACATAAAACTGTCTTTCATATTTTTGGAAAGTGCTGGTTGTGCTTTTTTTATTAAAAATATTTGTTAAATAAAGGTCAAATTAAATTTATCTTATAAAATATAACTGTATTTCTATAAAATCTTCCTTTTTAGGTGTAACCATTTTTTGGGGTTTTGGAAAAGTTTTGATTTTGGGGTTATATCCGAGTAGGGCATTATAACTAAAAAAAAATAAAAGTGTTCAAAAGCTTCAGATTCGTGATCACCCCAAAAAACTCTGTATACAAAATTTCCCAAATAAAATGGGGTGGGCCCCGGAAGAAAGAAACCAAAAAATTATACATTTTTCTGATAAGTCTGAAAATTTTTCTATTTAGTCATTTTTCCAAAGATGCAAAAAGTTTTAAAAATTTTTCCTTGAATGATTTTGAACAATTTCTATTATATCAAATTTTTCCTGCACGTTTTATGACTAAAAGTAGATTATGGCTGTTTGTGGAAATAAAAAAATGTGGTCCTCGTTTACAGGCTTTTTTTTGGGGCTTCCAAAAAAAGTTTTGGGGAAAAAAAATGGATCTAATTTTAAAATTTTTTTCGCCGAAAATGCCCTTTCTTCTCGACGGATATGTATGTAATAACTTTTTTTTTTTTCTCTTATAGGTTAAGCTTCTTGATCAACGTCACGCAGACATGCGGGGACACCGATGCATACACCAAAGAAAAGACAATCGGCGCGATAAATCAATCGTTGGAAGGAAAAATCTCAACTCTGGAAGCGACGACAAAACTGAAGAACGATCTGTTGGTGGCGCAAGTATTCTATGAACGTGGAGAAGGAGAATCAGGCGCTGAGGGGAAAAAATATGGAGTTGGAGAAGGACAAGGAGATTCTGATCGAGAAAGTTGAGATTTTGGAGGCTGAAAAGCAGAAAGTGAGGTAGGTTTTTTTTGTCAGTAAGATATTTTAAACATGCTTTTTTTTTGAGTGGGCAAGTATTTTACTGATCTCTCTGCAATAATGCTTAAAATTGAGAAAATTGAAAAAAAAAGAATGATTTCTTTTATTAATAAACAAAAATTTTAAAAAAACAATTTGGTTTAAAAAAAAATACAAATACAAATGATGCAGTATTTTTTTCTTGAAAACTTTATCGTCGTTAAATGATAATGACTTGGCAGCTGCTTTTTTGTGATTTAGCTAAAGCTCTTGTCTTAGTCAGATGTTTGGCAAATTTTTATATTTCAAATTAGGGTAAAAATTTTTTATTTTGTTTCTAGAAGATGGAAAGAGAAGAAAGTGAGATGCTCTTGTGAAATTGACTGCATTGCAAATCAAAAATTCGGAACTGAAGGATGAAACGATGAGATGGAATCAGAGATCAAAGTCTTACTAATCAGGTAATTAACTTTTTAATTATTTATTTTGGTTATATTTTATTATTAAAAATATCATTATTTGTATTATAATTTACTTTAGTCCCCTTTTTACCAAATTTTTCAGTTTCGCTCAGGGGGCGGGGGGGCGTGACCCCCCAAAAAAAAATTAAATGGGGCCTATTGGCATTTCTCTTATGACCAAAATCAATGTAAAAAAAAAAATTTTTTTTCCCCTTTTTTTCAACTTTGGGAAAAAAACCCTTTTAACCTTTGTTATTTACAGCTTTTAAAAAAAACCCCCAAATTTGGCCCTCTAACGAAAACCCCTAAGAAAATTTTGGTTAAAAAAAAAATACTACAGGCAAAAAAAGATTAAATGCTTTTTTTATTGATTTTAAACTTAAATGAGAAAGTTTATTGCTGAGAAAAAATGAAGAATGGTCTTTTATTTCAAAAAATAGAGTTGGTGTGTATTGGATAATATTAAAATCTGGGTTACAATCAAGGAAGTTTAAAGGTGTATGGAAGCCCAATACTGTAGAACAAAATTTTCCAGGCGTGCAGGGCAGCGGGAATAGGGTTGGGGGTTTCGCAATGAATAGTAGGTCAGGGCCGGACTTCCATAATTCCTTGTTACTATCTATAAAGTTATGATGTTAACAAATGTCAAATTCAAACATTCACTGTTTTTTTTTTATATTTGTTGGTTATTAAACGATACTACTATACAATATTTAAAATTATTGTGTAGTGTAACTGATATAATATGGAAAGAATAGATGGCGCCACTTTAGAGTCTTCTATTTAGATGGTGGATATTTTTGGAAGTTTTGTATTTTACCAAAAATCTTTGTAAATAAATAAAAACACGATTTTTAAAAATAAATTTTAAACATTGTATGATAGTTTCTGGACTTATCACCAATTTTGTGATAAAAAAGGGCAAGATAGTTTAAAAATTTAATCTAATCCTAAGATTCGGTTTATATTAAAAATGAAAATTTTTTTAACTGCTTTTTAGATATACGTAAAGCGCAAAGCTCGAACAAGGCGATCCTAGACGATTTTGGATGTACCTAAAAACGCCCCCTTGCTTATCGATCAATAATTTTCCAGTGAACAATTAAACGTTTATTTCTAAATAGTTCTTTGTTCGAACGCTCGACAGCAATGTTGTACTGTGTGATTATTTGCGCCAAAAATTTTTTTTTTTTAAAAAGTTTTAAAATGGATTTTCGAACTGGAAGACAAAATTCAAATTATTGAATGGAATCACCGTAAATCCTGTTGGGGTTGGAGAATTCTTAATAATTTTTTTACAAACCCCCAGATTTTCCTTTTCCAGTCATTAAAAATTTCTGACATTTGGTTTTTTAAACCCAAAAAAACATAAACATGATAGTGCCTCAGAAAAAAAAAACAAAAGGGAAATTAAAAAATTTGGTTGGCAATTTATTAAAAATCATCAGTTTCCTTTAAATACAATTGCAGAACAGGTTTTTTTGGCAGAAGATCAGTGGAAAGAGTGCTGAAAAAATTGATACCGATCCACAAAGTAAAAAAACCAATGAAATTTTTTGATCTTTTTAAACGAAGGCAATTTTTTAAACTGTAATGGAAATGAAAAATAACAATGAAAATTTTATAAAAAAATTGTTTTTACTGATGAATCGACTTTTTTTCCTTATGGTCTCACCCAACGTTTTTTCTCTGAGGTCCTAAAATCATAAATTTATGGTTTCCGGAAATAGGGAATAATCTACAACAATTGCAATTAAAAATTTTTGGGTTTGGGTTTGGGTTAACCCTTCATTCTACAAATTAGAAGGCGTTTTTTGACAATCTTGGTTTTTTTTTTTAAAAAAGGTGGTTTTTGATCATCTTTGATAATTTTAAAAAGTTTTCTTTTTTATTCATACAATTAAATTATTTTCTTAAAAATATCTTCACTTCCATTATTTTTTAAAAAAAATTTTTTTTATTTTATTGGGAAAAAAAACTGTTTGGTTTTTTAAACGAAACGTTCGGTCTAAAAACTTTTTAAATTTATGACTGATAAGAAATCAAATCGAAGTCGGTTGCCTAGCTACCCCCTGCTCTTCCTTCCTGCATCCTCTTACTAAAAAAAAAACGTAAAAACAACAAACTGGACAATAATTTTCCCCTTTTATTACCGCATTCCCCAAAAGTCCTAACCAAAAATCGCCCTGAGAAAACGAGACAATTGAGATGCAAGCCCCATTATTGGTATTTTGAATTTTGGGACATCCAAAATTTCCAGGAGCCTCTATGTTGGTCGGTGCCTTTCTGTATACTTTTCACTTATAACAAACTTTATGAGACAGAAAACAGTGGTTAAAAATTTTAGTAACCTTTTACCTGGTTCCTTGTAACAGTATCCTTAAATATTATTTTAAGTATGGAGCAAAAAGTTGATAATGTAAGTTTAAAATACCAAAAATCAATTTTTTTTAAAAAATACAGAAAAAACAAAAAGAAACTTTAACATAAAATTTACGTTTTTTCATTAATTAAAAAAACCTCTCTCCCAGTAATTTAATTTTGATCCTTTAAAAGAATGTGAACCTTTTTTTTTTAAAAAACCCATAAATACACAAACATTGTAAATCATCAAAAAAAAGTTAAGTTTCCTTACTTTTCCCTAATATTTCCTATGAAATTTTCTTTTTTTATTATTCATAATTGATATATTATTATTTATTCGGTTACCTAACGTTACGTCTCAAAAAAAGCACCTAATTTAAAAAAAATACTTCCCCAAAGAAAAAAAACCGGGTATTTTCCCTTATTTAAAAAAAAATAAATTTTTTGTTTTTTTAATATTAAATAACAAAAAAAACAAAAATTATAGTCCAATTTAATAAACACTAATCCCAAAATAAGAAGGTTTATTGATCAACCAAAAAAATTTGCAACCACAAAATATAATCCCAAAACAAAAAACAATCTAATAGGGCCCCAAAGGGGGCAAACCACAACAAAATGCAAATGATGAGACGACACGGTTGAGGCACGGGATATATTCATGGCCCCGCGTTTAAAAAACGGGACACCGCTCTCAAAAAATATAATGTGTTCCTAACTACCCTGTTTATCTGTTAGACAAACGACGAGCCGCCACTGAAATCTAGTATATTTAATTTAAATTTTCTTTATTTTTTAACAAAAAAATTGGTTTTAACAAGGTCTACTTTACAAAAATTTTTTTTTTGGTTTGAGCATGAAAACAAAAGCAAGCAGCACTCCGACAAAAAAACAACACATTTTGGTCAATCGATGGAGGAGGACAATATCTCGATAATTTACGAGGGTGTGGGACTGGGGGGGGAAAAGGAGGGCGAGTGTTCGCCTATAAGGATGTGCAGCTCCCAAGAAAAAGGGGACCTTTTTTTAAAAACTTTGGTGTTGTATGGTTTAGATCATATTGTTTTTTTTTTATTTGCTTTTTTTTTATTTGACACAAGTGTATATAAATTGCATTTGCAATGGAAAAGTAACTATTAAAAAAATACTTAACTAAACCTGAAAGCATTGGAATTTTGTCACTGGGTTTAAAATGAATCTTATAAGAATTGTTCTTTTCACAAAAAAATGATTTGGTCAGATGAATGTCATCAATGAACAAGTTGAGAAATTCTTATGGGGGTTTCCCAAGGAAGTTTAAAGGTGTATGGAAGTCCCCAAGCTTGGCCCCTTTAATTAAAAAAGTCCAGCCCATATGAAAATAACTGTCAAGGGCCTACAGACACCGAAAAATTATTTTGATATGCGCCGAACAAGTACGCGCGTTTTACGTTTTGTTTAATTTTCCCACACGTAAAGAAAACTTCAGTTTGCTAAAAAACATGGGGACCGTCAGTAATCATGATTTAAATTTGTTGGCAGTGGCGTGTGTGTGGATAATAAAAAAAGCAAAACCGACTTTTGAATAAACGTAAACCCAAAAAAAATGGGTGAAGAAATGGTTGTTGCAGCGTGATCGAT